>JAUNZO010004943.1:0-78449 GCA_031894775.1 Chloris gayana
CGAAAGTTGCCTAGAGGGGGGGGGGTGAATAGGCAATCTAGATAAAAACCTGAAATTACAACACTTAAAAGCAAATGGATTAAATTCGCCACCGACGGAACTTCCGTCGGGGTGGTGAGATGAAAACTCTAGGGAATGGAAAGGGAGAGGAAATCTCACGATTCCACTTGAATGGAAACCTTCCTTTTTGCCTTGAAAGTGTTATACCTGCGAGGATTCAATAGACACGCAATACACAAGTAGATCGGGCTAAAACACACCCGAGAGATGAACAAGCAAACACACAACAAAAACAAACAAGAGAGGCGCGGAGATTTTTCACCGAAGTTCGGACCCCTCACAAAGAGGTGCCTACGTCTCCGTTGAGGAGCTCACAAAGAGCCGGGTTTCTTTCAACCCTAATCCTCCCAAGCAACCACAAAGGTCAAACTTGGTTTTCTTCTTCTTCCTTGGATTCCTTTCCTTGCGGAGGCGAATCTCAACCTTCACAAACTTCCCAAGGCTCACCACAAGCTTGGGAGCTCTAGGGCAACACCTAGCCAATCTAGGAGAACGAATCTCCAAGAGTAACAAGTGAAGAACGAGATTAATTGCTAAGGGAAGATGTGCTCTAGGTTGGGTTGGTGCTATCAAGCTTGGAATCAAGATGGGAGCTAACTCCAATGGCTTTGGATCTCAAGAGGAGTGGAGAGGAGTGAGAGAGAAAGCTTGAGCAAGATCCGAGAGTTCACAAGGCACCAGCAGCCTTTCTCACGGGTTAGGTCAAAGCTTTATATAGTGTGGGCTCTAAAAGAGCCGTTGCTCAAGTCAATGATTGGACTTGACGGAACTTCCATCACTCTATTAGGTCAATCGCGAAACGCCCGGGACGGTACTTCCGTTCGAGTTAGGACTTCCGTCCCAAACTCTCCGGAACCGACGGAACTTCCGTCGACCCGGACGGAACTTCCGTCAAGCAAGATTTAAACTGGAAAACCCTAGGAACGGTACTTCCGTCACGTTTGGGACTTCCGTCCCAAACTCTCCGGAACCGACGGAACTTCAGTCGACCCGGACGGAACTTCCGTCGGGTGTGGAGAAGGTAGGAAAAGATAGGCCTTTTGATCGAGGTTGAGTTGGTATTTTGGTTCCAAGTTGTTTGAGAATACCTAGAGCACATTCTTCCCAGACACGTAAGATCGCTTCACCCCTCTTAATAGTTTGGCACACCTATACTCAAGAAGCTATAAATCTAAACTTGTCATCTTGGCTCTTTGAGTACTTCAACTTTTTTAATTGAGGGGTTTACTTTCTCATATTGTGAATACTATCATTTTGTTGTCCTGCACAATGACTCAATAACCACATTAGAGCTTTTAATCATTTGTCATTTATCACCAAAACCCACTAGGGTGCCTAGTGCATCTTCATTAACAATGTTGCAGAGGCTATCCGTGAGACCGGAGTTGAGGACTCTCACCCCGACCTGTACGGTGTTGTGATGTTCATGCCTGGTTTCACGGAGGAGGCCTTGACTCGTTGCATACTCACACCTGCTGGACAACGAGCTCGTGGCACTGCATTTGTGAGGATGACGGATGCTCACCGTGTGCTCTGGATGAGGACTTTCTTGGCCAAGCACTACTATGTGTGAGCTTGCTCATGCTCGTTGTTGCTGGTTGATCCACACTGGTGCATTTGTCAGCCTGCTGTTAGTTGCTTATTTTGGGTGGCTTTTGGGTGGTGATGGTGATGGCATCCTGGTGGTTCCCTCTTTTGTGCAGTTGTAATGATCATGCATTCTTTTGTGCAGCTAAAACCTAATTTAGCTGACCTTAGCTTCTAGTTGCTACTCTACTGATAGAGCAACTATATATATGTTCTACATCTCTTACTCTACTTGGTTATGTACTGCATCAAAGACTTTATTGGATCAACCAAACTTTATTCATGTCCTTATGCCAATGATACTTTACTGATCTGTTACTTTGTTCTATGCATTTTTTCATGGCCAATGATGTTATGTGATCCTTTTTACTGAGCTATGTCCATGGCCAATGATGATATTGTTATATTCCTCCTTATTTCTGAGCATGTGTCTATGGCCAATGATGATATTGTTATAATCCATACTGTTAGGAGCGAAAACTTTTAAAATCAATTTTCACTTATGAATAGTACCTTATACCCCTCACGCCGGATCCACGTTGTAAGGATTGGTAGAAGTGGCTAAGGAGGTAGATAGAAGAAAACGATGTTTCTAGATAGATTTTGCCGTTTTTGTGTTTTTTCTCTCACCTTCAAACAAGTATACCCGCATCCATACCGACCCGGTCCCACATGGTTCAGGGAACATCCTTTTTAACGTAATAAAGGGATTTTATTTCGTGTCCAGACCAGACGTACGAAAATATCAAACCACAGAACGATGCCCTACGAGAAGAAGAAAGTTGTCGACTGCCTCCGCCTCAGCGGCGATCTCGCCGCATTGCCACGTGCGTTTGACGTGTACAGGTTGCCGGTGAACCCGCCTTGTGGAGCGCCCAACGATGGCGCTGGCGTTCGTGATTACCAAGCCGTACTTGGTGATCTTCATCGCCAGCAAGATCGAGGATGCCAAAGGCAACCCCATCATCCTCGTGGACGTGAACTCCGACATGCGAAACACTTCAAAGTGTGAACGAGCAGCAGTTCACGGACAACTCGTCGTGGCTGCGCTGCCGCAAGTTCCGCATCGGCGTGCACGTGAGCGGCGGGTTCGACGGTGGTAGGGTGCTCGAGGCCACGACGGAGGCCTTCGTCGTGCGCGACCGCCACGGCCAGCTCTAGCGCAAGCACTACCTGCCTGTTCTGAGCAATGACGCGTGGCAGCCAAAGCCTTCAGTGCGTGCTCTTCTAGCGTTCTAGAGCGGCTCATCCTATGCTCTATGCTGCGTCTGAGGGTGGTCTCCTCACTTGTCTTGAAGGTACTGTTGGGTATACTTGAATCTAGGAGGCACCCGCTTCAAATTGGGAACACCGAGGTGCTGTCTGTGCTATAATTAGCTTAGTCTATCATTGACATAAAGAGGATCTTAATCTTAGCCTAATCATGATCATTAATTAACTTAATGCAGAAAACTGAGATATTAGATCAAAATGTTTGAGAATTTTTTTCTTACAAATTGATTTTGTTTCGTACATTTATCTATGAAACAATCTGGAGGTTAGAATTCCTTACAATTTGGAAGTCCCAAACAATACAATCTGAAAGTACCAAATGATCTAAGGGACGGAAAGGGCGGGATTCGGACCGGTTTTCCTGATATGACATAGGAAAGAAATAAAAAATTAAAAATATCCTTCCTTATTTTCATTTCAAAAGGACATCAAAATTATATTACCAATTCATTTTAGCTATATTCTTTTTTCTTAATCTCTAGTCATGGAGCGGCTTATCATGTGCTCTAAGCCGCGTGTGAGCGTGGTCTCTGCATCTGTCTTGAAGGTACTGTTGGGTGTACTTGAATTTGGGAGGCACCCGGCTTCAAATTGGGAACACCGAGGTGTTATCTGGTGATATAACTGGTACATCTGATGTCAATGAAACTGTGATGAACTCGTACATCAACTTGAATCATCCATATGCAGCTTCAATTTACTTAATTTGAAATGGCGCAAAATTTGATGGAACACGTGCGACGACACGCACACTATGCTAGTTAACATATATTTCTGAGCACATGCCATGGCCAATGATACTTTTTGTTCCTTTATTTTTACTAATCTATCTATTTTGCTTTTGTTTTTCCTACCAGCTATGACCTGGTATGTAGTACATAAAGGTCGCCAAACTGGAGTATTCTCCAGCTGGAAAGAATGCCATGATCAAGTCAATGGGTACAAAGGTGCGTGCTATCAAGGGTACAAGTCAAGAGATGATGCTTTCAATGCATTTTATTGTCAAGAGAACAAACTAGTTGTTACTATGGCTGGTAATAGTTCAAAGATGTTTAAATTATCATGGAAGGATGCCCTAATTCTAGCTCAAAGTGTAGTTATTGTATTATCAGTTTGATACATCTTGTATTATTAGTTTTGTATGTTAGATCATTGACTGAAGTGTAACATTTGAACTCTGTTGGGTACTAAGTTCACCATTCTTTGCATGAGGTAACCAAAACTTCTTCTTATGCAGCCAACCAAACACAGTTTTTTACATCTCATATTTGAATCTCAACATGCAACCAGTATCTCCAATTGGCCTGACTGGCTAAAAACGCCAACTAATCATAACCTGGTTACATCTTCTCAGCCTGGCTGGTGGAAGCCTGACTGAGAAGACAACCAATCACGCCCTAAGAGATCTGGGCACAAACCATGTCTAATATGGTGTGGAATGAATGCTGGGCCTTTCAGCAGTAAAACTGCATCCGCTCTCCGAAGCCCCAAGCGAGCGCCGGTAGTGGAAAGTGCTGGAAATCATTCCACATTCGCCGCTCTTTACTCATGCAAACCAGGGAATGAAGTGGAGCAGTAGTGGTGGAGTCATATGCTGTACTTGCTTGTCATTTACATCTTGTCAAGGCGTTCCCAAACAAGATTCTGTGAGGGTAGCAGCAGGATTTACTTTACACACGAGAATAACGGCAGGCCTTATCGGCTAACAAGGCCTGCATGCGCCCGTGCGCATCATCAAATGGGGACACCACGTGCTCGCCTTTGCCGTCTGTCGTGTGTGTTCATAATTCCCAGAGGTTGAGGATGCCATGTTTGGTCCCGATCCACCAGTGTTTTTTGCGTACCGATCTGTGCAACGGGCAAGCACGTGCGTGCCGTACTGCCGTGCTTGTTGGCCAACTCCCTACCCACTTCCAGTTTGATGCTGATTTCTTCATGCTGTCATCATATTTTGATGTTGCCTCATTGCTTGTTACATTGCTGCCTGAAATAACTTGTTGCGCACTGTCAATATTCCGTACTCCCTCCCGGGTTTGTCCATGGCATTAGCACAGCTCTGCTCAGCTTAAATAGATAACAGGTGTTGCTCTTTTTTCTCAAATGCGGTAGGACTCGCTAGCCGTAAAGATGAAGTTGAGATGTTTTGAAATTTGGAATGCACCTGCTTATTTGGTCCCCGCTTTACGTTGCCATAGTCATAGCCTCGATCATCTTTTCCGGTGAAAAGGGAGGAGTAGTGGGTGGATCTCCACAGGCTCACTGCGTGCTCTTTTTGCACAGTGGTGGTGTCATGGCAATGGCGTCAGCATGACGGACTTACCAAACAAAGGGGAGACGAAAGAATCTCTCTATAATTACAGTGGTTCTGAGCAGGATTCAGACATTTCAATCTCCAAGTGATGTTCAGCAATGGACACAAAGTAGAAGGGAAAACAATTACTAGTATTTCTTTGCACACTCGGCTCAATTTTTTCTTACGCACAAAGGGGAAATGGCAGTGGTTCTGGATTCATAAGATTCCACATATCCCACACCCAATCAATTTGATGCAGCTTTCACTCCAGGTGATGTGACGATCAGCATAAGGACATAAATTAGAAGGGGGTGACAATAAATTCTTTGCATACTTTTCTTTGTCCAGAACAATAATACATTTACACAGCCTGCCCTTGTACAGGATAAATACTGCTTCAGCCTTTGTCCTTTTAACGAACGAGGATTACATGCTGTTGCTGCTCCTGTTCCCCCTGCAGCCTGAGCATTCTCGACGCGTTTCGCCTCTGCTCCTGCAATACATAGCAACAAGGTTCAGGTCAGTGACAGATTCAGCACATTCACTTTGAGCTCGAGTCAACCAAGCCAGCTGTGCTCCCCAGGAGGAGGAGGAGGAAGAGAAGGCGCGTTGAACGGAGGTGGCAGCCAAGCCAACCTGGAGCAGCTGCATCCGGTACTGGCGCTGTCCCTGCTGGATCGCGGAGATGAGCCGCATGACGACGTAGAACGGCACCAAGATCCCGCTGGCCCTCAGCACGTACACCTTCAGGAAGCACATGTAATCATCCGTCATAACGACCACGAGTCCACGATGGAAGGTAGGCTGAGGAAATTGGGACTCACTGTCAGCAGTCCGAGCGCGTACTGGTGCGCCACTCCGGCCGTCGCCACGGCGACGAGGTGCCTCAGCAGCAGCACGATCGTGAACTGCAGATGCAATTCAGAGTTCAGACTTGCATTGTTGTGCACATTGGTACTAACTGGGACGAAAGGCAGTGCGGCCGTGCAAGCACGGCAAGTGGCAATGCAGGTTCAGTTTCTGTCAGTTAACGAGCGTACCGTGACTGCCACGGAGCGGCACCAGGCCGCGCTCCTGCCGGCGGCGCCGGCGCACTCGGCGTACTCCGGGTCGCCGGCCGCCGCGACCAACGGCGCTTCGTCGTCGCCCACCTCCGGGTCGTAGTTCAGCCTCGGCACCTCCAAGCTCCCTCTGCGCCAGCAATGAACAGGTGATCAGTAACAATGTGGTGGCTGGCTTTGACAGTACTGCTCGTTTGTCATCGCTAACTAACTCGCCGAGCTGGACAGGGGCTCAATTGAAAGACCACCATCATTTTCCATGATCGCTCAGCTGTACCGCTCTGCACGACGCGTGAAGGGACGGCGCATTTGACTCCATGGCATTGGTGCAGGACACGGTGGTTGCGATGCTTGTACTGTACTGCAGATGTGCCGCCAACACTGCACGCCCGATCTCGAGGAGGGAGGGAATAATCAGGACGAGAGGCGGTGGTTGGCCGGCCTCGCCTAACGACGGGAACAGCGTGGCCGGGCCCGCGTGCCAGCCACCCACCGTTCCTCTTCCTTGTGCAGGGAAGATGCCAGGCAGGGTGATGACACGCAGAGGAGGAGAATGAGCCGGACCACCACTGTGTTGATGGCAATGCTTGTTCTCTTGTTTTTTTTTTTTTTGGATCGGATCGGAAGGTCATTCATCATTGACAGATAGCCGTCTTGGCATTTTGGTACGCAATCAAGAGCGGCTAATTGCCTGCCTGCCTGGCAACTCGTGATTAATCAATGGAAGATAAGTTTGGTCAGCAGCTGAGCCAGATAACCACAGGTAAGGCTACTAGAAGCTGCTTCGGAGAAATTGGTGAACGGCAAAATGTACGGTTCGGATGGCATGCAAGTTCAACACAGGGAGGACATTTTTTTTCTCTAGGATTTTCGAGGGACATTGATTGGCAGTTTCGTGGAAACAGTAGACCTCAACTACAATTAAATCCAACATTCACCGTGTTCTATGGCCTCTATGCGCGTACCAATAGAAATGCCCGGTATTTTTTTTAAAGCATCATAGAGACAGAGAGAGAAGAGACTCACCTGATCGTCACCGCGACATCAGGAGCTTTCTTGGGAGGAACGGTGTAACCAGGCTCGAAACTCTGTCAGTAAATTAAAAGCATGCAGTCAAACAAAATGAAAAAAAATAAGAACAGTCTCCTGTGAAAAGTTTTGACAACGCTGACTGATTACTTTGTCTTTCACAAAAGAACAATGCGTTGCTCCTACTTGCTGTGATTAACAAGGCAGGAGTACTATGGTACAATCGCTTTGACTAGCCTCAAAGAAATGATACCCAGTCTTTACGAAAGCAAAACGCGCGTCGCGGCGCAAAAGTTTCGAGAAGGTGATTATGAATGAATTATCATGAGAAAAAAAATATTTTTCGCTGAACGAATGACTTCCTATGGATAGATAAAACAGTGGGGAACAGAGACAGGACGATCGAAACGTCTGAGCGATTAATTCTGCTAACCTGAAGGCAAATCTCGCAGAGGGTGCTGCCCTTCTCGTCGCACCATCGCTGAACGCATCCCCTGTGCGCGTACTGCAGGCAGGCGCAGGAACATGGTTAGCCATCAGGAGGAGAAGAAGCCATGGAATGGAACCGCAAAGAACAGGAGCTCAAGAACAAGGACTCATCCATTCACAGAGAAAGGTAACGCTTACCTTGAGGGAGCCAGAGCAGGCGCAGGGCGACTCCATGGTCGAGCATCTCTGATCCTCCTCGTCATGGCAAATTCTGCACTGCATCAGGGAGGAAGACGACGAGCACGACTCTTCGTGTTCCATCCTTGTTCCCCCCTCTCTCTCTCTGTCCCTTCTCTCACACCGGTAGTTGATTGCTTCTCTCTTCCTCCACAGCTCCTCTCTCTCTCCCTCTCTGGAGGCGGCTTTAAATAAATAATCTGGAGAGGAAGGAAACCGAAAGGCGTCATCACAAATCTAAATGGTGCGTGAGGTGGGGCCCGCCGCACCAGGAACGGCCACAACAGTTCGTAGTTAGGCCTGGTCCGCCGCGGCAGGCATGGCTCGAGATAGCGCCCGTAGGCAGCACCATGATACCGATCCGACGCGTATGTATGAATAAATTTTTGCCATACTTCCTTACGTGTGTGCAGGCGTAGCACTAAAGTGCTACTTTTTGTTATGTCAGACTTTGTTCTTTGAGGAAAGGGACAGCATATTTTAAAAGAGGCACAAAACGTAGGGCGTGTTCGTTTTCTGCAGTCTAAATTTTAGAGCTGTAATATAAAAAAATCTTATTATTTAAGAATATTAAATAAAGTTTAATTATAAAACAAATTACAGGTCCCTAGACTAATTTACGAGACGAATCTAATGAGGTTAATTAAGTCGTGATTAGAAGACGGTTACTTGTAGCATCACTTTTGCAAAATATAGATTAATTAAGCTCATTAGATTCATCTCGAAAATTAACATCAATCTGTCAATAGGGTTTTGTCATTAAATTGATCGAAATATTCATAAATAATAAGATTCTATTTGATGTGACAGTGCTTAAATTTTAGAGGGGAGGAAACGAACACACCCGTAGTTTAATTTGAATAAGAAAATAAGGACTTCATATCATATCTGGTGCCAATTGTGCCGTTGTCTTGTTTTGGTTTTATATTACTTATTTTTTCAGTTGAGATGATGTGCCACTGATTGAGTTGAAGGTATGATCATGTAGCAACTTTATTCTTATGGCTATCTTATATCAATTGGTGATTGGAAAGGCATGACTGACAATTTGAGAGTAAGTGGGGTTTTCCTCCAAGAATATGACTGTTTTCATATATGTGATATCTGAACTTTAATTTCTAAGAAGAATTATTATAATTTTTAGTAGTAAGTAATTTTTTTAATAACTAGCTTATGAAGTGGCTCCACGCTCAGGTTGTCCTGGTGGCAAAAGGATAAAATTAAAAGTTATCTTTTGGAGTTACCAAATATACTGCTTCTGGAGGTAGCAATTAGTTAATAAAGATGTGCATTTGGTACTCCGTTCCATTTTTAATTGATTGTAAGAGGACAATATTTTTGGTTAATTTTGAATAAAAATATCATAACCTTATGAATTTGAAACTGGAGTGAGCACTCTTTATTATCATACCATGTGCAAGTACACTCTTTTTTATCTCACTTCTTTCATTGCATAACACTACGCAATTAAATACTCGATTAGCATAAGGTAAATTAGAATTTTGCTTCGACTATGATCATGTTTCGAAACAGATGGAGGAAAATAAGAAACCAGAGCCCTTGAATAACTCGGTGAGCAGAGGGTTCTTGAGAACTCACCCTCCCCTAGGCGCTTTGAAATGGTATAATCTTACTGTGCCTAGAGCCGTCTAGTTAACAGGAACTTTAATTCCGTCTACAGTCTTGAAGAACCTCAAACATTGTTCAACCAGAACATTCTACACCTTTAAGTTCACAGCGTGTCCTAGCCATCTGTTGAACGCGGCAATAGGAACTGTTACTATTTCATTTTCATATGTTAATGGCACTAGCGGTCTCGTGTATGAGTAGGCGCCAGAGGCGATAATTAGAATTTCATTTGTTATGGTGAATGGGTTGGTAGGCGTTAGGAGCTGTATGTATGCTCCAAGAGATGAGAGCTGGCGAGCAACTAATCTGGTCGGCCACATAACTAAACTAATGGCATCATTTGCCATGACAACGTGGGATCATGTCAACAGACAACAGACGCGGGTTATATAAACAGCGGTATAATAATCACTGGGACAAGTCCAACGACCGGACAGGGAGAGATGAGGGACATGCTGCTAGTGTCATCCAACTCGTAACCTCCGACTTATCTATCCTCCCCTACTCTACTGATGATTGGTTTATTAGGTCCCTACGTTAGCTGCCAAACCTTTAGATATCTCTGAGGGAAAAGTTAGCACAATCCGGGGAAAAAGGAGGATTGAGCCTAACGACTAGTAAGACACTGTAGCGATGCGTTTGTTGTGTTCCTCTATTATCCATGTTTCGAAACATGGTGTGGCCAATATGGTTTAATTAGTTCTGTCCAAAGCAAATTCTTGCAACGACTTTGCAGTGAATGCGATTTATTCGTCACGCACATGGTATCTCGCTCGTTTGAACCCACTGTTCCTCTCCGGTCACCCCTATTGGCGTTGCGAGCGTGTACTGTACAGTACACGCACCGCCTCAAACAAATACCAGGCCATGTTCGGTAGTTGAAAATTCTCAAGAAGAGATTACACAGATAGTTTAATAGGAGGACCCAACCACCTGGCCGCTGAGTCACTATCGCTATCCATGATGATTTTCTTTTTCTTTTTCTTTTGTAGTGACTGCGAAATCAGGAGGACAGGGCGAAATCTGCCTTCGACCTTGGCAGGCAAGGTGATCAGATCAGTCGACTGCGCGAATTAATTATTAATGTTAGCTCCGCGGAGACACGCTGATAAACGCTGAACACGCAGGACGGCGAGGCAGCGCCGTCCAAAGATAACGCTGCCCCCGCACGGCCACACGTAGCAGCAAGCCCCGCCGTCCATGGAGTGGAGTGGGGAATGTTCTTCACAGGGGTGACGTGACCAGTACCTTTCTCGAGAAAATGCGTACGTGGCATGCGAGCTGAGCCTTCTCAGTCGCACGGAGGCCTTCAAAACGACGCCACGTGTACAAACGACCGTTGAAGCAACGATTGTTTATACAAGTGCTGTTTACTGAAATTCTTGTTCAGTCTAGTGTTTTTCGGATAGCGTTTTCAGTAGCAAGGCTGCGGAATGGTCGACCAAGTCAGTCTACACAGAACTGAAAGTTCATTGTTCATTTGTTGTTCCTCCAAACTCTTTTCCCAATGAAATAAACACGTAAGAAAAAGGGGTCAACAGAGGGGTTTTTTAACAATACATTATGCTTTCAAATTAAACACAATACATACCTAGACACCGATATCTGTATATATGTAATAATACTCACCCTATTTCTTCACCTAAATAAAAAGTGGACCCTCAAAGCCTCTTCATGGAAAAACAATAGTTTACTTAACTAAAGCAAATTGAAACCTTATGTCTGATTCATTTTATAGATACAATTCAGTTTATAGTTTACTTAACTAAACCAAGGAAAGAATTTTGGAAACAATTCAAGAATAAATATCAATATACTAACATGTAAGCAAGGGTACAATAAAAAAAGAGCTAGGAAAAATATTATATTACATATTGATCAAATAATAGTCTTCTAACTTGCTGGTTACAACTAGTCGACAATAGAGGTAGACCTTGAAACCTAGGATTTTTTCTTACATCAAGGCTCATAATGTTGTAATCGATGTCTCAGTTTAACTCTTTCTCATAATGTTATATTAGACCATCATCCTCTTCTACTTTTTCAGCAAACCATTCAACAATATCATCATCTAAATCATTGTGTGATTCGTTATTTTCATTATAAAATGATTTCATCATCTTCATCACGTTTAGACATAATTACCTATAAGAGAATAATGATTCAATTCAATTACTATTCACAACCTATAAAAATAGAAATAGTTCAAAATACAACACAATTATTCATAAATTATAATAGTCTTACCTTGCTTCGATTGAAAAGGAAGTGTGTTCGCGGATGGCCGATTGTCGTTGTAGGTACTTGTCCCTATTGCTAGCACGGGTTGCACATCAACGGAGACAACGTCAAGGTGAAGGCGGGCACGAACGATTGAGGAAAAGACACAAACGTGAGAGTTTCGTAGACTCGTTGGAGACGACAGACGACACGATATCTCATATTGATCTGATTTGAAAAGGCAACCACGGGTACTAGTAATGATTAAAGAAAATACTAAACAAAACTAATAATTAAAGATCATGTAATGTAATAGTTTAGGCTCATACGGTCATACACATCACATACAACAAGGTCAAAGGGAAAAAAATTTCCATCAGCGTTGGGGGGGGGCGCTACTGCCCTGAGTCCCGCCACTGTATCCAAACGCTTTCCACAAACATATAAACACACAAGATGTCCATATACTCACCCTATTTGCTTAACTATTATATTTTTTCAAGTAAATTATCCTAGAAAAGGTGACAAAAGTGTGATGCGATGAAGAACTCACCACGCGAGAGAGAACAAAACCACAAGCCATGCTCTATATATATCTCAAAACCCGTGCTTCAAACACTGACAGTAGCGCAGGAAGCTTCACATTGACACGTATATCCACCCCGAAGTGATGAGAGTCCGACAGGCCGAGGGCGACGTAATTCTAGTTGCCCAGAGCTTGTCAAGGGTGAGACAGGCGACAATGTTTATTTGTCTTCTAGCCCGAAGAAGAACGGTGTGACGACTTTTGGCCTGTTCGGCTGGCCTAGAAGCCAGCATATGCTGCAGCTTATACTACAGACGGAGATGGAGAAAAAAGCCAGCATAGGCTGGCTCGTAGGCCAGCCAAACAGGCCGTTTGCTGTTTTTACTGCAAAGGCGCCTAAGGTTAACTTTTGTGGGCCTGAATTGACACCGCCATCTGTCCGGCGACAGATCGATGCGCGTCGGCGAGTTCTGTGGGCACTGGGCAACGTTATCCGGTTTTGATCAAACTGGCTGACCTTTCCCTCCGTTTGCTTCCGGACTGAGCACGAGAAATGACAAAGTGCCAACCGGCCGTTGTGAACGGACGACGCGTTCTT
Source organism: Chloris gayana (assembly GCA_031894775.1). Lineage (NCBI taxonomy): Eukaryota > Viridiplantae > Streptophyta > Magnoliopsida > Poales > Poaceae > Chloris > Chloris gayana. The sequence continues at coordinate 12,942 of JAUNZO010004943.1, forward strand.
CACACTGGCACTGCCGAGAATTACGCGTGAAATCATGGGGGCATTCCGGGAAACACACAAGAGAGCACGGCGGCAAAAGATGAAACCGGCGGCGCCGCGCCCAAACCCAGGGCACCCGGAGGAGGCGGAGCCGCTCGTTTCGTTTTGTTTTGTTTAATAAAGCAGAGCCATTCCCCTCCGTTCTGCTCCATCGCCTCCCAGTCATCCTCCCCAATCTTCCTCGCGAAACTGATCACGGATTCGATCGCGCCATGGCATCTCCCAGTCCCGCAGCCGGGCGCCGCATCGTGGTGGCCGTGGACGAGGGCGAGGAGAGCGTGCACGCGCTCTCCTGGTGCCTCGCCAACGTCGTCTCCGCCACCTCCGGCGACACGATCGTGCTCCTCCACGCGCGGCGCCCGCGCCCCGTCTACGCCGCCATGGACAGCGCAGGTACACGTGCGCGCCTGGTCCTCGAGCCGGTCTGTTCCGTCCACCAGCCGATGGCTTCCTCGTGACGAGCTGCTGCTTGTGGATGCAGGATACATGCTCACCTCCGACGTGATGGCCAGCGTGGAGCGGCACGCCAACGCCGTCTCGACGGCGGCCGTCGACAAGGCCAAGCTCATCTGCGCCGACCACCCGCATGTTCGATTCCAAACCACTGCTTGTCTGCTTATATCTGTCTTATTAATGATACTGATCCGGCGGAGCAACAACGCAACGCAGGTGAAGGTGGAGACGCTGGTGGAGAGCGGCGACCCGCGCGACGTGATCTGCGACGCCACCGAGAAGATTGGTGCCGACCTGCTCGTCATGGGCAGCCATGGATACGGCTTCATCCAAAGGTACTGTACAGAGTGTCCGTCTCCATCACGCGCCGGTCGTAGGATAAGGATCACGAGAAATGAAATGACAGCTCTCGTCTCAACTTGTGACAACGAGTCAACGAGTATAATCAATAACAATCTTCACTTAATCTGGTCGCAAATCAACATTTTGCAGGGCGTTCCTGGGAAGTGTCAGCAACCACTGCGCGCAGAACTGCAAATGCCCCGTGCTCATCGTCAAGAGGCCCAAGGAGCAATCCTAATCGATCCTGTAGCTCGGTAACGACAATCTTGCGGCGAGTGTGACTGTCTCTGTACATACATGCGTGTTTACTGTCCAGTTATGAACACTGTTTTTCAGTTGGAATAAGTCGTTTGGCTATCAAGCCTAATCTTACACGATGATGCGCATCTTTACGTGTTCCGATCTTCCAAGTTAACAGTTTCACAAAAAAGAAAAAGATCTTCCAAGTTAACAGTGGAATCGTGGCACGGAAGATATTTTAAAATTCAGGAAGATCAGGTTTGACCCCCAAAAAAAAATCAAAATTCAGGTAACGAAATGTTAGCAGCTACCATCTTTTCTATTAGAGGTAAGAAACCTGCCTACGAATAACCATCCGCTTACGCATGACAATTGAAAGGCAAATGCATCCAATCATCACCTATGCAATAACCAAACAAAGGCTCAATGAACAAATCAACCAGTATTCAACTAGCATATAATTCAGACAATGATGGTGGATTATAGAACTACAGCGGTGTCCTCAGTTCCTCACAACTAGCAGGCATTCAAGTATCAAAGCAGCAGAACGAACAAAACGATTGCGAAGTGCTCCAACAGGATGGCAAGTGAACGACAACATCGTCTGTCGATTACCAATTTGCAAACTCCATACCAAGGATCAACGAAGCAGGTCATCTAGTTTTTCAACTTAGAATCCAATCCAGACAGTGATGCTGGATATATAACTTCATAGACCCAGATGACGATTGGCAAGCATAAGTGGAACCCAACAGGTACAAGAAAAAAACAGAATGACAGAAGTGGCGATTAGGTAGCCAGAGATCCTTGAGTTAATAAGGTACACCATTCAAGTTCCATCTCTAGTGGATCCTAACAGTAATACCGAGCTAAAACAGAGAAAACATAGGCAAGCTTTTCTTTCATCATAAACTTCTGCTTCTTACTCCTCAACATCCAACTTACTCCTCGGCTTCAGCCTCACCGCTCTTCTTGTTGTGCTTCCTTGAGTACCTCAGGTTCCTCAGGAACTTGGGGTCCATCTAAAAACATTGCAAAGGAGTTATCAGTGATGTACTCAAGCAAACCTTGGTACGGAAAACAAAAGTATTCAGAACACCGAAAAATGAAGCCAGTTCAGTGACTCGCAAAATGCAGCTCATACTGCTGGTGCAGACAATAGATCAAGAGAGGATCTACATCGTGACCAAAACAGCAAGTGGGCAAAAGGGAAAACGAAATAGGATTACAGAGTTGCTCAGGTAACCGCTCAGGAGGAAGTAATATACTTCCCAGGTTCATAAAGCAGTAGTCTGCTCTCAAAATGAGTTGATCTCATCATTGCAACATTCATCAGTTAAATTTGTACTTTGTAATACAAAAAGGGGTAAAATTCACAGGAACAAGCAATTATAGTGTTTAGACAATTATGAAATACTATTAAAATCTATTACAGAACCTGGAAATCATTATAACCCACAACTGGAAGACGAGAGAACTCGTGTATCCAGAGATATGCACCTGCGTTTCAAGAAACGAGCTACACCAGAGTAGCAAAACTGCCAATAATATAACTACAGTTTTGACATAATCCAATGGTAGATCAAAGGAGCATCAGAAAATTAAGGCTACCTTACAAATAAACTAACTCAAATCCAAAGAGAACAGACAAGAAATGGAATAATATGACGTCGCTATAAGCACAAAAACGGAGGAATCAGTTCAGGTCAAATCCACAGATCCGTTTCTACGAAGCGCAACACAGCCATATGGACATAAACCAAACCTAGATCGCGTGCACCAATCTTAAAACACACGACTACCCCACTGCTTTACGGCGTACCGAAAGGTTTCGAACAGATCGACTAATTACTGGTGATAGGAACAGGTTGCGCAACGGAACTACGGAGGAACAGCAGGAGAGGACGCGCTTACCCCCTTGGTGGAGGTCTGGCGGTTGCGCTTGGGCTTCTTGATGCCGTTCTTGTGCGCCTTGAACGACTGGTTGTGCGCCGTGTGGTTCTTCGACTTGGCCATCTCCCCGGGATCCTTCCTTCCTACTCTGGAGGAGCAGAGCACAACAAACACGCGGCGAATCAGAAGAGAGAAATCAGAGACGAAGAACAAGAGTAATCGAACTGAGCGGTAGAGGGTTACCGAAGCTAGAGCTCGCGGTGAGAGGAGCGCGACGAGTGGTCGGACGGCGGCGGCGTTGGAGGCTAGGGTTCTCGCGAGTGGAGAGGAAGGGGCAGGCTTATGTAAGGGGAGGGCCGGTGCCAAATGACCTCGCTGACCTTGGCACGTTTCCGCGGTTGGATGAAGCGTTTCCGCGAATCGTAAAGCAGTTACGGTTATGGGCCAAGAGACTAACAGTTACGGCCAGGAAACTGATTGTTCCTGCTGATGAATGTTGGGCCTCAAAACCTCATGTTCTGCGTCCAACGGCCCGTTGTGGACTGGATTCTGGCAAGTGGCAACTTGTGTATCCGGCTCATGCGAGCAACACAACTCCGCTCCAACAGGAATATCAAGCACGTCATATCTTTTTTTTTTTTTGCGAACAAGCACGTCATATCTGTATATGTAGACTTAGTTAAAAGAAAACGATAAGGTTGTGACAAGTCTTAGTTGCTTAACTAAAATAAGAACATATGAGCATCCCTTCTTCGGATGCAAATTCTCAAGGTTTATTTGGAGAGCTGTTTCAAACAACTACTCTATATTTTCCATCTTTGACTTCCGACATTGAGAGCTTTCCTTCATCCTTTTGAGCATTTTGTAACATATAAAGCTTTGCTTCTTCACGGCTAGGCATGTCTATATAGCTTTCAACTGCGGCGACATCTTCAATAGTTCATATTACTTCTTCAACAAGGGATTTGCTAGAGATTGTGGTCATTTGAGAGAGAAAATTTTTTTCTTTTAGATAATGGAACACTTGTTCCCGCCTCTACACCGTTGAAACGGTGTACACAGCGTACGTTTACAATCAAGACAACAAAGTTACCCACACGCGAGTACAAAGACTCAGCTTCAAACATGAAGCAACAGGTCAACCTCCAACATGAGGCAAACTCGACACACGAAACTGCTATGGCCAGTGTACTAGGCACACTGGGGTAGCATCAACACCACGGAGAACTCACAGCATCAAAGTCTAAAAAAACCACAAACGCACGGACCAAGCTAGTACACCAAGCACCTTTAAGCTTCAAGCCTATTGGAAAACCTCCACCCGAACTTTGCAAAAATCTCCATGATTGTTGTCTCCAACATTCTGCAGCCGGTTTTGAGATTTTGTTGTACTCCATCATCTTTATGCAATGGCAACCACGTGCGAATCCAATATGTTGTTCTGAAAATAACCTGCAAGAAGTTTATGGTTTTTGCTTTGTTAAAAACAATGTCGTTTCTATTCAACTACATAGCCCACAAAAGGGCCGCCACTCCAACTAGAATCTGATTCTTAAGATTAGATGGAAAAGCATTAATCCAAGAGCCAAATAAATTCGAGATGGACGAAGGTTGTTGAGCACCAAATGTAATAAAAATGATATTCCAAACAAAGCGGGCAAAATTGCAATAAAAAAAAGATGCTTAATGGTTTCAAGGGAACTACAAAAACAATATTTTTGTGATCCGTTCCAATTTCTTTTTGCAAGGTTATCCTTAGTGAGGGTAACACCCTTCACTAGATACCAAAGAAAGATCTTGATTTTGAGTGGAATCTTAATCTGCCAAATTGGACTATTAAGGGGGACTACCCCGCTTTGCATGATCATCTTATACATTGATTTAACCGAAAACAACCCATTAGCATGCAAATCCCATACAAAGATGTCATTTTCCTCATTAAGAGAAATGGTCAACACTTTGGCCACTAAAGCATACCAATCTTTGAGGTTACGGTCTACAAGTGCTCTTCTAAAGGATATGTTGAAAGGGATGGAGCCTACCACATTTGGCACCGTATCATCCTTTCTTCTAACAATGCTATAAAGATTAGGAAATGTGGTTTTGAGGGGTTTATCACCAAGCCAAGTGTCTTCCCAAAATCTAACTTCGGTACCATTGTTGATCTTGAAATGACCATATTCTAAGAATTGGTCTTTGATTTTCATCAAGCCGGCCCAAAAATGAGTCTCCGGGTTTCTTTTTAACTTGGCCTATTGTTTTATTTGACAAATATTTCCTTCTTAGAAGGTTTTGTCAAGTTCCCTCCTCATTCAATAGCTTAAAAAGCCATTTGCTAAGGAGACAAGTATTTTGGACCTCAAGATTTTTGATGCCTAAGCCACCAAAATCCTTTGGCCTACATACAATGCTCCACCTAGCAAGTCTATATTTCTTTTTATGCTCATCGCATTGCCAAAAAAACCGTGACCTATAATAGTCTAGTTTTTTTAACACTCCCTTAGGGACTTCAAAAAATGAGAGCATATACATTGCCAAACTAGTTAGGACAGAGTTTATAAGAACCAAACGTCCCCCTACCGAAAGTAGTTTCCTTTCCAACTAGCTAGCTTTCTCGAAACTTCTCCTCTATGATTATCCAATCATTATTGATCAATTTCCTATGATGCATAGGTATTCCCAAGTACTTAAAAGGCGTACTACCATTGGCACAACCAAAAAGTTGGGCATACTCCTTATCATGAACCTTGGCCTTGCCATAGCAATAGAGTTCACTTTTATGGAAATTAATCTTTAGACCGGACAATTGCTCAAAAGTGCTTAACACTAGTTTAAGACTTTTAGCATTCTCCACATCATGTTCCATAAACAATATCGTGTCATCCGCATATTGAAGGATTGAAAGGCCATTATCAATCAAGTGCGGTACCACCCCTTTGAAGTCACCGTTGGCTTTGGCCCTCTCAATGAGGATGGCCAACATGTCGGCTACGAGGTTAAAGAGCATCGGAGATAAAGGATCACCTTGTCGGAGGCCTTTTTTTGTTTGAAAATAATGACCAATATCATCATTTACCTTAACACCCACACTCCCCCTTGTACCACTTGGTCAATCCATTTGTACCAAATTGGTGAGAATCCTTTCATCCGTAAAGTTTGTTGGAGAAAGGAACAATTGACTTTGTCGTAGGCCTTTTCGAAATCTAATTTGAGGATGACCCCATTTAATTTCTTCCTATGCATCTCGTGAATAGTTTCATGCAAAATTACCACCCCTTCCATAATGTTTCTGCCTGACATAAAAGCGGTCTGTGAAGGTCGAACGACTTTCTCCGCTACTAACGTCATTCTATTTGTCAAGACCTTTGTGAAAATTTTGAAGCTTACATTAAGTAAGCAAATGGGTCTATATTGTTGTATCTGTTTTGCTTCTTTTTGTTTTGGTAGTAAGGTTATTATACCAAAATTGAGACTAAACAGGGGCAAGTCCCCCTTATAGAATTCCTGAAAAAGCGCCATAAGGTCACCTTTGATAAGTTCCCAAAAAGTTTGGTAGAATTCCGCCGGGAATCCATCAGGTCGTGGCGCCTTATTATGTTCCATATGGAAGATTGCTTTCTTAATTTCTTCCTCCGTGAAACTGGAGGCAAGAATATCGTTTTCCTCTTGAGAAACTTGTGGGATGTCATCTTTTTGCGTCTCTACTAGAGAGAAACCGTTGTTATCCGATGAGCAAAAGAGACCCTTGTAATAATTGGTAATAAACTTTTTCAAGTTTAGTTAAGAAGAATTTAAGTCTTTTGTGGATTTCTTAATGAAAATATATCTGATCGCTTCAACCAAATGCCATCTCGCCTATGGCGCAAAACCAAATAGCCTGAGGTCGATGAATCATAGTTCACCTTGTTCTTGGGGTCTGATCACTTTGATCCCAGGCCACGAAGCATTTGCTACCCGAGACTGCTTCGTTCGGAACCCGTCTAGAAGAAAGCCCGTCGCAGCTTGTCCACTGCCCTGACAGCCCACGGTGGAAACACCAATGCAATGCAATTGTAGATTGGGATGGAGGAGAGCATGACCTTTGTGCGCAAAAGATGACCACCTGAGTTCAGAAGCCCAACCTTCCAAGTTGGCAGCCTATCCGCAACTGAGTCGATCATAGGTTGGATGTGTGCTTTGTCTAGCTTTGTTACTGACAGTGGGATACCAAGGTAACGCAATGGGAATTCCGTAATGATGCACGGGAACTCTTGCTGGGCGATTCTTGTGTGGCTCTCTGTGCATCGAATTGGGACAATGTTGTATTTGTCGAGGTTGGTGTAGAGGCATGTTGCCTTGTCAAAGGTCACAAGAATGGCCCGAGCAAGACGGAGATCCGTGACGGGGAGAGGAACATGATCATGCCACTTGAAAACTATATTATAACACTATATTATATATAGAGTACATTTTTTTTCTTGGAGAGGGCACTTGAAAACTAGGAACATATGCATGGCACTAACAGGTCAATGCGAAGACAAATTAATAGAACCAAAGCCAGGTCTAAGTCTAAATGAGAACGGCTCAATAGCGGAACCAACCAAGATGTCCGACCGGATCAGTCTGAATCGGTATGTTACAATCACGCTTCACATCCCTGCATTTTACTAGTAGCAAGTTGCTGCCTGCGACACACACATTTGATTTGATTAGGCTCGACTAGGACCGCTAGTGCGATCGATTGGTGATAAGTAAAAATGATTACTCCGTGTTAAAGATAGGCCCTCCCCGGCCGTGTTGAAAAGTATACGGCAGTCCGAGTCGATGACTGACTTGGCCGAACACTTCAGTCCCACACTGCCACTCCCACTACCGCCACATCCAATCACACGCGAGACCAACGCACCGAGGCGTCCACGTGTCAGCGTCAGGCAACACCAACGGTTTCCAGGAAACTTCCTCTCTGGTCGTCTCCGCTACCACGATATAAAGCGGAGGCCCGTGCAACAACACCCGCACGCAGCACACGTTCCAGCTTTGCTCGCTAACGCAATCAGCAGTTCAGCAATCTTCCGAGCTCAAAGCATCCCCGTCCCCTTCCGTTCCCGGTTGGAACCAAGCTTTCCGATCTTCAATTCCAAGCAGCGTATCATGGGCAACCTCGTCTCGCAGTGCGTCGCGGTCGGCGCCGCCGTCCATGGCAAGCGGCCGCTGGTCGTCGGACCTGAGGGCAGCCGGTCGTGGCCGGAGGACGGCACCGGTGTCGCCGAGCTGATGATCGACGCGCCGGGCCACGTGGTGGCTCGCGCCGCGTACGTCGCGAAGGATAGGCGTCTGCGGGCGATGGCGGCCGACGAGCTCCTGTGCTCCGGCGAGGTGTACCTCCTCGTGCCGGGGGCGAGGGCCGGGGCGCGGCTGAGTGACCGGGAGGTCGAGGCCATCGCACGGCTTGTCTCCGGGAAGAAGAAACCGTCGAGGAAGAACAAAACTGCCAGAGGCGGCAAGAGGGTGTTCCCGGCGGTGGACGCCGGCGATGAGGAGGCGATGGTCACCGAAGGGAAGGGTGTTGCCGTTGCCAAACGGGCACAGGTCCATGGCCTGGGAACCAGGCAGTGGAGGCCCGCCCTGGATACCATCTACGAAGCATAGATGTGCAAAGTAGAAAACGCTTGGTTTATTAATTTGTTCTAGCGTTAGGAACTTAGGATAGGAAATCCAATTCTTTCATTCAGATTTTTTCATGTCCATCCAGAACGGAAGGACAAGTTGTTGTACAAAGATTCAACCAGTAATGAGGAGTAGTTGTTACTTGTTAGAGACATGTGAATATCCAAATGGTGGATGCGGGAGATGAAATTGCCTACTAATGTGTTGTTGAATACGTCAAGAGAGGCTAAGCCAAAATGAGAACGCTTTAATTCTTCTTTACTCCAATTTCTTTCGATGACATCAAATGGAAAACGACAATACTATATCAAAAGAGATTGAAGAAATCAACAAACAACAAGCATAGCCGGGAGCGTTGATCGAGTTGCCGGGTTTGGGTGTTAGGTGATGATCAAGTTCGTTGTGTTAAGAGCATCTCTAACCGCTCTCCTAAAATTCTATCCCTTCCAGCTTGTTTCAAATGACCTCCTCCAACGTTTCTAGTCTTTTTATGGGAAGTGCCTCCAACAGTTCCCCTATATCACCATCCCATCTAATTTGACATGTGGGATCTCCTTCCCCTTCTAACTCACTTACGCATGGACCCCACCAAATACCTCTCTCTTATTGACCTCTATTGTTGCGCGGCGTCGGTGTCCAGGCCAGCTGGGGGCATGTGGGAGCAGGATGCAAAGCCGAGGGGCGCGTGCGGGAGCAGGAGGGCAGAGCAGCAGGCCGACGGAGAGTTAGAAGACGTAAGGCGGGCACACGCGCGTGGAGCATGAGCACGGTGGGTAGACCTATGCGGGTGGGGCTACGCGGGAGCTAGCATCGGCGGGTGGGTCGACGCGGCGGGGGCTGCGCACGAGCGATTGGACGGGAGACACGCTTGCGTGGGTGGGAGGTGCCTGCGGGTGGGGCTACGCGGGAACGAGCGCAAGCGGGTGGGAGATGCGTGCGTGTGGGTGTGAGGGGAAGCCGGAGGGGATGAGTTAGGGGAGCAATAGGAGATGCTCTTAGTCCTCCTAGGCTTGAACTTCAAGTGGCATCGGATAGTCCTCGTTCGCTCCGAATTGAGAAGCCAATGTTTTTTTTGCTCAGAGGTAATTCTTTGATGAATCTATGCTCACCAAATGTTATAATAATAACAAACACAAGAGCATCTAGACCGATGATGGTTCCAAAGAGGCGTATACCACCCAAATTAGTAATGACAGATGAATTATTCTTTCTCCTCTGTATAAAACGGGCCTGAAGCCCAACAGCCAACAAGCCCAAATCTCAAGGAAAACAAAAACCCACAAAGTTAGTGACATGAACATGGTTTTTTTTTTGTAGAAATATGGCATACATAAACAATTAAACAAAACGTTATAGTTTTCATCCACTCGAGTTCAAAGTTGACAATTTATTTGTACCAGAAAAAAATGGATTTGAACCGTTTCATGTTTCATGTTTTATATTAGTTAAGTATATAGATCTGATAGTAGAGAGGGAGTGTGCTCTTGATTTTTGTTGCAGTTTTTCTCATGGATGGTTTCTACTCGCGAAGTTCCTCCAACATGCCAAGAAGGCTATTGGCATGCAGGTCAAGCGTTGACTGTCACCGTTCCATCCAAGTACCCAACGACGACGCGCCTTCAACTAGGAGTAATAGAAAGCTAGTACAACACCACGTGCTCTAACAAAAAAACGACTTTTCGACGGGCCGTGCGATTCTAGTCTCTCTGGGTTGCGCAAAAAGAGAACTAATTGGTGGAAAACTACTACAACTATAGACAAGAGCTAAAACAGAACTCTGTCCTGGTATGCAGTCGATGCATATCACCACCACGCCGTGTGCAAGTGCTGCGTCTGTGGTCAGCCAGACGGATGCATATCGCTTTGCCCGTCTCCCCCGACGAAAGCTGACAGGGGGGACGGACACGCGGCCCGGGCGCCCGTCCAGGGCCGGAGCCACTTGGCGACCGCGATGCTGCCGTTGCCGGGCACGTCGTCTCGCCGCACAAAACGTATCCGACCAGGCCATCTGATTCGCATGACCAAACCCGCACACCTCTCTCACTCTCGGTCTCCCCCACCCTTCTTCCAGGAGCCAAGAAACGGGTGCCTGTCTGGTTCAAAAAAGCGAAACTGATATCCGTGTGGTACTGTCTCTCCGAGCATCAGAGAGTGCCCTGCTTTGACAAGGTATAGACAGGCTCGCACGGAAATTTCTGAGAGAACCATCAAAAAGGCTCCAAACCTGCACACGCTCCTCATACCTTCCTTCGTCAGCCCGTTGTCTTGTGTTGCTCTGGTTCAGACTTCCCGGGTGCTCACCTACCTCCTCCTCCAGCTATATCTTCGTTTCTCTTCAGTCGTCGCACAAAACTGCCTCCTCCGTCTCTAGTGTGCTCCACTTCTTCCTGCTTGTACAAGGAGTTCTCTAGGCCCGGTTGTCCTCTGCAGGTCGTGTGGTTCAGGAGGAAGAACAGAGAGAGGAGGCTTGTGCAGATGGCAAGCTTCAACGAAGAGAACAGAGCCGCCGCTCCACAGAGGGAAGAGGTACTCCATGCTGCCTTCATGGTTAATCTTGCAGTTTTCCATTTCAAATAGAGCCTGCTTGTTCGCAGAGAAATACCATCCTGTCGCAGTTCTTTCTAGTTCTACTAGTGCAGAGTTTTAATCCTTCCTTCATAGCGCTCGATCTTTTCCCACTCAAAGTAGGTACTATTCTTTTTCGAAGGACATAGATTAGGTACCCACATGCGCGAAAAAATATTGAGCTACACAACTTAATGTTCGAATCGAGACGCAAATAATAGCTTCTTCCTCTTTGAGGAAAACTATATATCCATCTAGTATCCATAACATGTTAGTTACAATGAGACGACTGTGAATGGTCATTGCGCAGTCAAGATGAAGGTGGATTAGCAACATAGATGCAATCGTCCGCGGCTGGGAAAATCTAGTTTCCTTGTTCACCCTGCTTTCGTTCCTACTAGTTTGATGAGCAGTGAAAAAAAGGAAAAAACACCACGTGCCACTGTTGGGCACAGGTCATTGTACGGCGGTAGAAACAGGAGGATGCCAATTCGGTCTTGCTTTTGTTGTTTTCATAAGGGGAAGGGGCAATCGAAATTCAAACGTAGGGCGCCGTCCATCCCATAAGAATATTCCGGGAACCATGGTGCCTGCGGTGCTCACGACTTCTAAAGGTCAACCTGGAAAATTCACCGGAATTATTTCAATGGATTTGGTCCTAGTCGGCCTACAGTTGATACTATATTGCTGCCGACCGCCGACCAAGATCTTTGGTCCGTAGCTGTAAGAACCCCGGCTCCGGGGTAGAACTAGAAGGGTAGGATGCTTTCAGGAAAACAAGTTGCGTTTAGATTTTCCAAGTTGATTCAGTCTTACTCAATTCTATATTGATGTAAATTCTCAACCGTTGAAAACCTGCCTAAAGTAGAATTGGATTGTGACGCAAGGAAAGAGTTTACTCCCTAAAGCAGTTCAACTTATTTTAATCTCCTTTCCCCCCAAAATGAAAATTTCTGGCTTGTTCCATAGGTTCCCTTTGATAGCCCCCTACCGCACCAAAGAAAAAAAAAACATGCGAAAAAATCATACAATTATTTGGTAATGAAAAGCGTCAATCCAACATTCCTACCTGTGCTCACTCTACAGATGTGACATGCTTATGGTATTTTTTAATAAGAAACAGAAGCTTCTGCAAAACTACAGATATTATCCTTGGGTTGTACTATTACATTATCAAATAGTATCATCCTTGTTAGAATTATCAACCAATCAGAGGACCCAGCCTTCTCGGAGCACAGCGCTGCGCGTGATCATCGACGGCGACCTATCATCTGCGGGTGGCGCATCATTATCCTGAACAAACACGGCGTCCTATCAGAAAAAAAAAACAGGCAACATCACTTGACGCAACGCAACCTGGTTGGCCACTGCTAATTGTTGGCAGAAATGCACGACGGGCCACAGAGGCGAACAAAGAAAAGAACAGGAAACAATTCGAGCGTTTTGGGCGGCCTCTCACCATATTGTTTGTGGTCAAGGTCGCTTATCACCGTATCGGCACGTGACATAAACAAATTGCCCAAGTGGGTGTGTCGACGGCTTCGCGATAATTAATCGGGTTATGACAGGCTCCTTTCTTTGACGGATTCTGTCGTACCAGCTCTTGATGTGATGTTCAACGGACTGAATGTAGGCCGCAAGTGGATTGGCGGAGAGATGCGTTTGAACCAATGTTTTAAATAGCGGGATAAGAGGCTTAGTGGTGTGCCTCTAAAACAGTTAATAGCGGAGCTAAATCGGGTTATAGCGAAAGATAGCGGCTAAAATTACATAAACACGAATAGCGGTGCACCACCTTAAAAGGCTATAGCGAACTATAGCGGCAGATTTAAAACCATGGTTTGAACTGAATGAAAGCCAAAACGTACCTAGTACTGAAGTTTTCTGTTTTCGTTGCAGGTGTCGTCGTTCCAGAGCAAGTATGGAGGGATTTCTCCCAAGAAGCCTCTCATCAGCAAGGTAAAAAATAATTGGTGAATGGGACTGAGGGAAAATGTACGTTTGAGGAAACTGACAGTGTCATGTAATTCAGGATCACGAGCGTGCCTACTTCGACTCCGCCGATTGGGTCCTGGGCAAGGTAAACCTGTTCGTCGTTGATGCTCAGTTGAAGTCATGAGGCTTATCGTCACAACTGTGTGTGCAGCAAGGAGCGAGCAGCAGCAAGCCCCCGCAGCCGAGACCCTGAAGCCCAAGTTGCAGGTAATGAGAAACGAGCGCATTTTCCCCTATGAATCGCGAAACCGTGTCTCAGACTAATTAGCGTGCACTTGTTTTCTCCGAAGAGGACCGCGTACCACCAGCTTCCTCCGCGAAGGCCCGCTTGCACGTCGGAGTAGATGAAGGATGCGATCGAGTCAGGCAGTCTTGGCGACGGCGTGTGGAGTTGGCGCGAGCTGCCTTGTAAATACGGGGTCATAATATACTGTATGTCGCATCAGTATGGACTCATGTGAAACAGAGCAGTTCTCTGCCGGCCATCTCATTTGTGCTTCTCGAGCGATGATTTCCTTCTTCAAGATGAAAACTACACCAGGGAGCGAACTTGAGTTGAACGTCATATCGAGATGGGCCTCGAGTCCTGGGCTCAATTGAGACGACGAAATTCCTGTACATGAGCCCAACACCATCTCCATCCCCAGTTGTCCAGTTTTTTCTTTTTTTTTTTACACCCAGTTGTCCAGTTGCAGCGTCGTTGCGGGCTCTCATCCTATAAATTTTTTCTTAAGAAAAGTCTATTTTACTCATCCCAACACTCCACTTTATCCAAATTATATCTCGAGTAAAATCTTGGCTCACTTTACTTCCTCAAACAATTTAAGTTGGTACAATTTACTCCCTTACATAATTTCTCTATCTTATTTCTCTTTGTTCGAGCTAAGTTTGATGCTCAAATTTTGCACACGGATAGTTCTCATTGAACCTTAAGTTTAAAAAAGTATAATATATATTTTAAACATATTTTTATAGTTTAATAGAATCAAATATCATCTTAATTATATTGTTCTAGGATTGTATATAAAATATTTAAGAAAAAATATTTGATATTTTCTTTCATATAGAGAATGGTACAATCTATCATCATGCACAATTTAAGTTTCAAATTCAAATCATACAAAGAGAAATTACATAAGGGAGTAAATTGAGCTAAGTTCAATTGTTTGAGGGAGTAAAGTGAGCCAATATTTTGTTCGGAGTGTAATTTGGACATAGTGGATTGTTCGTGGAAGTAAAATGAACATTTTCTCTTTTTTTACTAATAATCAATTTTTAATTATTTGATATTAATAATATTCCGATTTGAAAATTTACAAGACTAGTCCATCTGTCGCTCATTGAGTGGGCGACAAGTACATATCGCCGATCCATAGGGTGAGATCCCAATTTAGTGGGGCACGTCAACCTTTTGGCGGAGAACCTATTGCCCACCGGTTTTTGGGTCTATTTTTTTTTTTTGGGGGGCGGGGGTTTCTCGCTTAACGGTTAAGGTTCTTCAAGTCTCAATTTTATATACTTTTGCAGTTCAAACCTCGTGGTAAGATATATGTTGACATTATCGTTCAGTACTTGTCAAGGATGTAAGAGGGAGGGCGAGGTGGGAGGAGATCCCCAATATGGAAATTGGCTTTGGGTGTTGCCTCCAAGACGCCCCGATATGATATCGGGAGTAGGAGGCCCAACGGTGGCAGGTCGTGGGAGCTAAACTTGGTGAGAAGTAGTGGTGACTTGGAGGAGTGGCAAGGACGAACGGCTGCACGAGTGCTAGTCGGAACATAGTGGAAAACATGGAGAAGGAGGCGAAAAAGGAGAAGGGGAAGAGAAAGTAGGGAGGAACAAGTGCCGCGATGGACACACGGGCAAATCAAGTTCTGGTTTTGAACGAGATGCCAAGTGTGAAAAATCTAGAGGCAATTGATAGCGATAACCATATGAAGGATGGTTAGCACAGGAGTAAAAGGAAAAGGAGAAGCAATCGCTAGAGGCCCATCGTGGCACTCGTAGCCATTTCACGAATTTGTGCCTATGCCACCCGACCAACGAGAGAGATGGTGTTGATCCAAAAAAAAAGTAAGAAGAAGGAAGGTACATACAAGAACATACATAGGGAGCGCCCAGCTCGTAGCCCCCTAGTGGAGAACGTCATTGGCCGGATAAGGGACAACACCGGTGACATTGATGATGAAGAGGATGGAGCAAGATTAACAAAGAAGGGGAGGAAGGATGATGTAGAGATGTGTGATGCTCGGGCAGAGGCGCAGAGGGACTTGGAGATGGAATATGGAAGCTTACATCTTTTTTCGGCTACCCTCTACGGACGCGGCTGACATCCGATCGGAGAAAACGACATGGTTTGCGGGACGATGACACCTGGGTGCTTTGTGACCAAGCCAATGAAACCATTGATCACTTGCTTCTTGGTTGTGTCTATAGCCGTGAGTGCTGGCTCCGGTCACTTCGAAACATTCAGCTGCAACATCTTACACCGATAGATGGCGATCTCTTGGGCCAATTGTCACACCCCTATCCCGAAAGATAGTTAAGTGTGGTACGGATCGCCTTGGGAGATGATTGACGAAGCAACCATACATAGCATCACATTAACAAACATACACGATTTGCAAGGTTACATAATTAAGTCTTGATTACAACATAGAGTTCGAATAAAAGATACATTAGGTTCGAGATTAAGTCTTACATAACCATGATCTTTGTTCGAATTTAAAGTGCGGAAGCGAAATACAACTCGACGATACATAGATAACTTAAATGAACCATGCCGGCCTAGGCCATGGCTCACTCATCATGGGTCGGAGAGCTAGGAACCCATTCAATGGTCCACTCTTTGGGCTCTTCTCCATCCCAAACCACCTTACCACAACAATCACAAAAACCGGCTTGCGGGAAACCCGTAAATCAACATGTAGTGGCAAAGCCCGAGTATCTAACATACTCCGCAAGTCTTACCCGTCAAATTGGCCATCTAAG
The DNA here is from genome assembly GCA_031894775.1 of Chloris gayana. Classification (NCBI taxonomy): domain Eukaryota; kingdom Viridiplantae; phylum Streptophyta; class Magnoliopsida; order Poales; family Poaceae; genus Chloris; species Chloris gayana. Next base: position 29,106 of record JAUNZO010004943.1, read on the forward strand.
ACCGACTCCTAGATGCATGGGGCTTGACCGGTTTAACTTGGCATTTTTGCATAAATAGCACCTATGCTAATTAGGTTGACAATTTTATTACTTAGCCAAATTAATAGGGTTGTTGCATAAAAGAAACTTTAGTGAGCATACTAGCAATACAAGAGTTTGCAATACAATTTAATATCAATATAAAACAGCAAGCTATTCGATCTCCTTTCATTACTACACATTGCGGACTGCTCGAATCAAGTGGTACTCATTAACCGAGAGGAAACGGCGATAATTATCGAATTATTAATCCTGCAGGAAAGAACCCAAATGCACGACATACGCATCATTTAAGAACACGTATGGCCACCGTTCGCGAGTTCATCGTAAAGTAAAACACGGGGCCACCGACCCCGAGTACACGTCCCCCTTGCGACCGTTCAACAACGCGCCCAAGGCTTAACCCATGTACTCTCCAACGGTCCTCAACCCGTGCAACCACCGTGCCAAACACATCACCTCCGGGTCGGTGAGATATTCGGCTCACTTTACAACTTACAAGCTACATAGGTTTACCAATCCCCATAAGAAAGGTATGCAAATGGTACACAACTCAAACTTGTTCGCGGAGCCACAATGGGGTGTTCTCAATTTTTAACCAAATTCATCATGTTCAAGTTTAATCATAAACCATAGGTGAGATTCCCCATTCTATCGTTGACTCCATAAACCTAGCATAGCAATTCTAACGAGGATATGACCCATAAGCGACATAGGACATATAGGAATTTATGCATGTGGATTTCCAATCAATTCCTAGAACTTAAATGCACATTCATCATCCTTAATATAGTGATAAAAGAAAGACATTTCAAAACAATAGGAATGCACCGGGGCTTGCCTTGAGAGTGATCGAAGTTAGTACTAGCTTCACAAGCGTTGAGAGTAGCAACGGCTTCTTCCGGCGGAATCAATTCAACGTCGTCACCTAGAGGATGAAATGCAATGCATAAGTAATATGCATACAAGGGTGATGAATAGGGTAATGCATGTGTGCTGTTTTGTAAAGACACATATGAACACATTAATCGAAAGTTTGTTTGCTCAAACTCTAGCAATCATAACATACCTCGTGTTTTCTTTTACGAGACCCAATTTACATGCACAAGCATAACCATGCTCATATAACGAGTAATGACTTGATGCATAGACGTGAGTGCTGTGGTTAGTGTAGGTTTAGTACTAGCATTTTAGCAAGTTTTTATAGTGCAATACGAAGAAATCTAGGCTTATGTGTTTTGACATCACATGCGATGACGATTCCCTTTTAGAATAGAAATTTGATTTCAAAATTCATACATAGGTGAAATACATAGAACCTTTTGACTAAACCTGCCATGGGGTGCTAAAGTGCATAATGAACAGTAGGGATTATCTAAACATGCATGAACATGATTTTTTAGTAACATATAACTATTTATGTGTGTGCTGAAAATGACTCTTTTAGAAATGTAGATCTAGGGTTTGCTAAAATCATTACTTAACATGCTCAAAATTTAACATGAGATTTTCTACATGTGTACAGTACCAAAAGGAAATTAATTGCCAAGTTTCATGCAAAAATAATTTATACAGAATTAATTAAAAATTAAATACAGAGAATACAAGAAATGCAATAACTTGAAAAATATGAAATGAAATGCAGATCTTCCAGTGCCAAAAATTCATGTGTGTCTGGGTGAAGACTTTGGCCAAGTGGCATTTAATTTGGAATTATATTTTTAAAGTTATGGCTTAGTTATGTTTTCAGGGGTTGACTTTTGTCATTTTTATAAAAATGTGAAAATGACCAGATCTGGGGAGTTCATGTTACTTTTATGAAAGTACAGGTCTTCTAGTTTCCAAAACATTTTAGTTTGTAATTTTTGGATGATTCAAACGCCAGATATGGATTTTTCAAACTTGAACGAAGTTTGGATCTATTTACGAAAATGCCATCGAGTAATTTTTAAACGAGAGGGCGGCGCGCGCTCCGGCGGACGGCGGCCGGCGCCGGCGAGCTCGCTCGCGGCGGCGCTGCGCTGGAGCTCATGCTCCGAGACTCGGTGGAAATGATGTACGCGGTGTGGGGAGTTCTCCGGTGGGGTTGGCGGGGGCTCGCGGCGGCCGGAGGGGCGGCGCGACGAGCGGCGGAGCTCACGGGAGCTCCGGCGGTGGCGCGCGTCTAGCGCGAGAGGGAGAAAAAGGGCGGGGTAAGGCCGGGGAGCTTCACCTTGCGATGGGGAGCAGCGGCGTGAGCTTGGACGGCGTGGGGGTGGACCGGGGAGGTGGCTCGACGGAGAGGTGGCGGCGGGCGGGCGACGGCCGCGGAATCCTCTTCGAATCCCGGCGATGCACTGCGTGCCAAGGCAGGGGGGTTAGAGGGGAGGTGGAGGCGTCCCTTGCGCACGTTTTGGCGAAGAAAGGAGGGGTGTGCGGCTTACCTAGCTCGCGTGCGGCGCGGAGGCGGCCATGGCGGTCGTGGAGGCCGGCGGCGGCGATTTCTTTTCCCGCGCGAGCTGCGGTGAGGAGAGGGCGATGGAGCGGTGCGGAGAGGAGCAGAGCGAGTTGGGGGAGCGGTTTGAGGCGAAAATGGGTGATGGGAGCTTGGCCTCCGTGCCAGTTATCGGCGCGGGGAGGACGGCGGCGAGAGGGGCAGGCGGCCGGGGCGGAGAGGAGTAACTCCGGCGTGTTCCTGTTGGCCGGCGGGTACCGAAACGGTTGGGAAGATGCTCCGGGAGGTGCTGCGGATGGGACGGGTCAGGCGCGTGCCCGGGCGGCGGCCAGGCTGGCCGGACCGGCGGTCCGGTCGCCATTGCCCGGTGGGCACTGTAGCTCGAGGTCAAGATTTGGGTTTTGAATCTACCGTTTGAAAATTTGGATAGAATTCATGGTTCTGGTGCTCCAAAAATAAAACCCAAAATATGGGGAGGTTCAGGATGATGTGCTCTAATTTTCATCTTTTAGTTTGAAGTTCTAAACTTGCTTCCAAAAATTCGTATAAAATTCACAAGTAGCAGTGTTTCAGATTTGAATTTGAATTTTTGGGCCTTCAAAACTTTGTTCAAAAATTTTGTAAAAATATTGTAAATTCATCTTTTTACATGAGCAATCCAGTGGTGCAAAAATATGTGGGTAGTGTTTTTATAATTTTTGCATTTTGGTTAGGGCTAGGGTTTAGGAGTAGGTTTTTCCTTTTTCCTTTTTATTTTTCTTCTTTTCCTTTGGGTAATTAGCATTAGTACTTCATTAGTGAAGTGATTAGGGTACTAACTACGGAATTAGCCTTAATCGTGACATGGGATGTCACACCAATGGTGGCTTACAGCCAAGAAAATTGTTCCTAAAGCACAACGAAAAGGCTTTGATCCACTGGTTTTCCTAATAACCTGGTCGATCCGGAAAGAGCGGAACGCTAGGGTCTTCGACAATAACATCACCACAACATACCGCCTGGCCGAACAAATCAAAATGGATCTCCTGTTGTGGAATAGAGCGGGCAACCACACCCTGTCGCCCCTCCCGATCCCCAATGACTAGTTACCGTTTGGTTTTTGGTAGGTTAGTTAGGTTAGGTCGACACTGTTTTTCTTGTATGTAATACAACATCGTGTAATCGGTGTGAACTCGAGGGTCTTGATCTCGCAAGGCTCTCATTTTGTAGTCTTCCCACTTCTTAATGAAATACATGCACACGACAAACTTTGACACCCCTAACGGCCACCCAACGACACTGGGCTACTGTGTGGTGTGCCGTGTGCTGTTAGGATAGCACACAACAAACATATAGTTTACCATGTGCTTCTAGTGTGGCTCACGGCAAAAGTGTCGTATGCCGTGAGTTAGAGTTTTGGCACACGACAGACCATTGTTTGTCGTGTGCCATGTGTTTGCCGTGCGCCTTTTCTGAGTACACACGTAAATAGGTTGTTCGTTGTCTGTCCGATATAAAGCACACGGCAAATAGAGTGACACACGGCAAAATCCTATTTTCCGGTAGTGAGTTAGGATGATCCTTTTCTGTCACAGCAAAATATCATTCATGGAAAGACAATTTCTTGCACTCTGCCACTCTCCTTACATACTCTACAATACGAAGAGCAAAGACAACTGAATAAACACGAATCCCATCACTTTTGCCAGACTGATAATAATGCTAGTGAATTAAATCAAAAGTAATCGAGTTGTATTGTACAAGTACTTGATGAGAGGTGCTAATTATTTGCAATGACTCTCTCTCTCTCTCTCATACTACGTCGTCATCCACCGAGCATGGTACCTCGCTCTGACACTATATTATACTGTCATTGTCCATGATTGTGGCTCCAGCAACCAAATATATAAGAATTCGTTTCTAAATTATTATCGTTATTGACTTTATGTTACACTTAGACCATTCGTCTTATCCAAAATATTTATTCAAACATAAAATGTTATAAGCTATATTTCAAGTTTCTTTAAATAATACAAAACATTTCCAAAAGAATATGATATTTTAAATTTTTTTAATAAGACAACTGATCAAATGTAACGAAAAAAAAGATTAATGGCAACAAAGTTAGAAAAGAAGTACTAGTGACGACATGTCAGAGTATATGCGGCGCATGTGCGATCTCACGATCCGGATCTTCTCGCAAACAAAAGAAGCCGTCAAATTAAGCACGTACCGTACCGTCCTAGGCTTGCGTGACTGCATCTCGACAGCCAGCCATTGTGTCCCCGGTACTTCAGCAAAAATACCGCAGAAATTTACCATCTCAAACAACAGATTAACAGCAATACACAAGTTTTTTCGGTGTAGCGAGCATCAGCGGGTTTATGTACTATGCAAATGACTCATAAGGTTTGCAACGTACCATGATCAGGTTTGCTTCTGCTTCCGAAATGATAGTCCGGGAAAAATGGTCCGGCAAACGACGACGGCATCTGTCTAGGCCTGTGCACGGGTACGCAGGCTAGGCGGATCCAGCCAAAGCCCAAAAAGTGGCATGTTGGCCGCCATGTGAGGCACCCTGCACACGCTGCAGTGTCGGATCCTGTTCTGCTTCGTCCTTGGCCTGCCGGCTAGCTATCCCAGCATTTCTGTTGCCGCGTGCAGCACATTGTATGGTACAGTACTCCACATATCATCTCCGGAGAAAACTTCGATTGATGCGTAATTACTGTAGTTCAGTTATCACACACTTACACTACACACACCAACAACACCACATAACATGCATCCTCGGATCAACCCTGCACATGCAGGAGGCATATTGTAAGTTGTTGCCTTGGCAATTCCTCTTCTTGGATTCTTTGAAATTTCCTGCTCCACGGTGGGGCTACTGGAGCAACAAAAAGTTTCCTGTACAGTTAGTTAGCTCTTCAGATAGCTATAAAAGCGCCATGTCAATTAAACCTGTCCTGTTTAGTTTGGAGGATAAATAAATACCACACTGACTAAGACTTTATATCCTGGCAGCTAGACATATTTTATTTTTTTGCGATGAAGCTGCTAGACAAATTAGAAACCGCAAAAATATGTAGTAGAACTATAGTGTAAATCTGTTCAAAAGCGACCATGCATGAAGTCGATCGATCAGGAAAGCCATAAGCTTCGTTGTGGTTGTGAACATTATCATTCCATCAGCAGGTTGCTTCAACATTGAGCATATTTTTCATTAATTAATGAGAGAGAGAGAGAGAGAGAGAGAGAGAGAGAGAGAGACGTGGGCGAATGGCGAGCCATACGTGCTGCATCACGTTGTCAAGGTCGATCGATCTCCATCGATTTTGTATCCGATCATCTCGCCATCACGCAATTACCTAGCCGGCCCCCTGATGACAAAGTGGATATAAGTAGGTCGTCGTCACTCTCCTTCGACGAGACGGCCCCAAAAGCTCCACGGCCGGGCATGCAGTTGTGCTCTGCTCTCGCCCATACATGCGTGACTCTACTGCCCCCATACCATTCGTTCCTACATCACATACATACCTGCCAGAGAATTGGAGTACGTGTGGTCGTGGAAGATACAGCCGATGACGCACCATATATCGGTGACCATGCATTCCCATGAGTTTGATGTTATGTCCAGCTCTCCTAATTTATGAGCGGTCTCAAGGCAACAAGAAAGAAACAGAGTGAAATGCATTCAAGGGCTTTAAAATTTTTTGTTCTTATTTAAAGCCATGACCCTTTTGAAGTAAAGATACAGGTCCATGATTCTTTTTTTTAGAACTACAGGTCCATGATTCTATTTATGTGGTGCGACAGATTTCACTCTGGCTATATTACAGCTACGTGGCTTGCCAAACCAGCACGGCTTGCCAAATCAGTGCTGACGTAGGATGGACTCTTTTGTTAAATGAAATAAAAATGTAACGATTGTGTTGATGAGCTTCGCAACTAAATCGGTACTAATACGTTGAATTGTGTATGAATTACAAAATAATACTCTCTCTATTATGATATATGTTAGCATTTCTAGCTTCTTCAGTTTGTTCACAAATGTAAGCATGCGAGGGTGGGCCCCACATCCTTTATTCTCTTCTCCATCGAGCACTTTCATTCTTATCCGCTTCTTTCTACTTCCCAGCAATGGAATGTCGCACTGCTTGCTTGCTTGCTTCGACTTGGACGTCGTGCACTCGCCTATCTTGGCTAGACGCCGCGCACTCACCTCGGCACGTAGCTCATGGCCCCGTTTTCCTGGCCTCGAGTCCTTTTGGGCGTTGTTCTTTGAGTCTTCCCAAACTCACAACGAAGTCATCGCCGTTCTGCGACCTGTCGCTCAGGTCATCGTCGCTCCAGTCACCTACACAGAGGTCGCAGTCCCTTTTTGGGCTTGAACTGCGGCGGTGCAAGCCGGGGCGGAGCTACGTTGTTCCATCGGGGTCAGCCGACCCCGACGACTTGCGGCCAAATTAGTGCAAAACATGGTTAATCACTGTAGATTAAGCTGTCTGACCCCGTCGCTAATGGTACAAACCCCGGTGAGCTCGAGCTCTAGCTAGCTTCGCCCCTAGGCACAAGCGCGTCCAACCGACGATGCGTCGGTTTCGAGCTATGCTAGCCGACTGCACCGTCCCGAGAATCTACCGGCTCGTCGACGGCGGAAGACAATGACCGCACGATTTGTTGGTGGAGGAAGGGGAAGAGGGGCAGAGAAGACTGTTGTCTCCATTGAGGAAGAGGGAGAAGCTCACCGCCATGGGTCCACATCTCCATCGCCCTCCCTCTTGTCGATTTCCCTAACCGAGCTCGATTGCCGACATGGGTGCTCCGCTGAGCTCTTCCTCCGTGTCTTTCCTAGATCCACGTCGTAACCCCTCTCTCCTGGATCCAGCCTCAGCTCTCGTCCTCCTCAGGCGCGTCTTGTGAGTTCAACTCTGGCCACTGGTGGGGAAGCAGTGCTTGGCATTGGCGGAGGAGACACAGGGTGGTGGGAGATAGCCAATCAGTAATGAGGGATAGCATGGACTTTTGCTTCCATGGTTGTTTCCACCTTGGAAATCCATAAATGCTAACATACCAGAACGGAGGGAGTACAACCTTTAGGTAATGAGCAATTAATGATGTGTCGATCGTGGAATGTTGAAGGTGTATGGACCTGTGTTCTACCATTTTAACGAGAGGGTGGACTAAGTTCTTCCAAGTGAGATGATCTGAAATAAAGCTAAGATTAAATATCATGGATGAAGTTCACTCAATTTTTATGATCAGGTGAGCCGCATCTAGAAAGCACTAGAATATAGGATTGACGACAGATGTTCCATTAACATAACAAAACTATTGTTGTGAGGAGAATAAATCAGTTCTATGTCCTCAGAAAACTGTTTAAAATCTCTTATGTAGAGCATTCTGCACATGCATGTTACTTGTTCAAGTCTGAAGTACTTACTACTCCTGTCGTCCCTTAATATAGGACATTTTTTACTTTCAAACATCTACTTTGACCTTTCGTATTATTCAAAATATTTGATAAAAATATTATTTTGTTATCATTTGTTTTATCACCACGTTTACTTTATGTATGACTTATTTTTTTATATTTTTATAAATATTTTAAATAAGACGAATGGTCAAAGTTAACCTCTCCCCGTCAAAAACGCCCTATATTAAGGGATAGATGGAGTAGTTACTACGGATAAATGTGTTTTTCTCCAAAACATCACAACATTTCCGTATTTTTTTCCAAAAAAAATTTGAACTTACAATTGATAAGATAGGTTATACATAGACTCCTAGGGCCATTAAGCTATCGATCAAGAGGCAGGGTGGCATCGATCAAGGATCAATTGCTTGTTTAGAAAAATTGATTTTGTTACTAGTGGGAATTGTAATAGCAATGATCTTGTCAGGTACACATGCCATGATACGGGTGGAATCCCTATGAAGATCTCCTAGTTCCCCGTTTCCCAGTTACACTTTTCATTTTTCTAATAACTATCTACTATAGCAGCGGAATCTCGTGATGCAGGAGAAGGAATAGTCTGCAAAACCGCATGTTCCACGCTGGATTCGTGAGAATCTACCACACGTCACAAAGTTACAAAAATGCACCCTTAATTTGATGAGGAAAGAACATCCGTAGTAAGTTTAGGAGCTACACGATCTGAAAACTGAAACACGCTATACGTGATATGAGTAAAGTACACAACATGGTACAACTTAAAGATGCCCAAAAAACAGTAAACAATCATGCATTTCACACAAGAGCAAACCAAGCTTAAATAAAATCCTTTGGAACAGAGGCAAATGAACAGAGGTCGTTGTCAAAAAAGTTGGCGACAAGTAGAGATGAATTATAAACACAACAACCTTTTCCAGTCATGAGAGGCTCCAAGTAGCAATCGGCATTATGACGAGGATTAAATTCGTAATATTTTCGCCTGATCTTCTCGGGACCGCGATCTTTTTATTAGGCTCTCTTGCTGAGTTGGACCGAAAGGTTTGCATTTTGTATGTGTATATGTACTCGTGTAGCGTAGGGCACCATAAGTTTGTTTCTTTTTTTTCGACAAGCCGCAAGTTTGTTTCATGTCCCCCAATTCATTGCATCCTCGCTCTTTTGCCTTTTTCTTTTTGCAAATGATAATTTGGAAAACGTATAAAGAACCTTTTTTCCTAGAAACACATGATAGATGCAAATACTCATACACACATACAAACACTCACCTCTATGAATACACGCACATCCTACCTTTATGAGCACCTCAAAAGAACTCAACCGACCGGTCTTGAGATTCACGAAGTGACCATAGGCACCTCGCCGTGTCAAATCTGGAATTTGAATATGTGAGTTGGTTCCACCACAAGAGGAACCCAACCATGCGAGAGCTAGGCTCAGTTTGGAACATATAGAGAACCTACGGCATAAAAGAAAGACATCATATCGGCACATAATTAATTTTGATAAGAAAAATAGTACCCCTATATTTTACATCCCGCCTTTTCTCATGTGCTAGGTTTATCTAGTGGATTCACAACGATGAGAATTACTCTCTATGGTTGGGACAATGGAAGTTATTTGGCAAACGGCAAACTATTGATCAGTGTACAAAGTCACTGATCTTACCAAGCTACCCTACTTATATGATGATGGTAGTTTATCTGTGTGGATCCTTCAAATCCACTTTTTAGGTTGAAACGATGATTATGAGTGTGAAAGAACGTGACACTAGCCAGTCACCCCAGCTTCTCAAAGGGAAGTTTTACTTGGCAAACAACTCGTACGATTGGAGAAACGGGCACATGCAGCTCATGACCTCGATCTCTGTGTCTCATGGATGCCGCTACAGAAATGATAGGAACAGCCGGACCCTACGCGCATCAAGGCTAATTGTGGAATAGTCAGCAGGGCAGATCACGAACCCACGGCCGTACAAGATTGATTTCTTTGCTCAAGAATATATGGTGCTCTGTTTAAGTTCCTGGCCTGTCCCAGCAATGTTTAGCTTTCTGACCAGCGCATACCAACAAAGCATCAAAGGCGGTGTATCTTCAGTTTTGGGTGCCATCCATTCATCACGTGAAAAGCTGTCCAGCTTTTAGAAGCAAAAGAGAAAAAAGGGAAAGGGGAAGGAACTGCTCACTCCAGAAAAGAATTAGGCAAAGAATTAATGGGGAGGAACTGCTCAAAATAACATGGTCGCGTTTTGGTGGGAAGAAAAAAAAACGGAGCCCGCGTAATTCAAGTCCTAATTCTGGCAGCGGTAAGCCCAATGGACGGCATAAAAAATTGTGGCTCAAAGGTGAGTAACACATGATGTCCCTACAATGGAACAGATGAATCTCCTGCTCTACATGTATAGGTCGGGGGAGGGGCATGTGATTTGTTTGGTTCTTGTGGATGAGATATTAACCCTTTAATGCCTAGCAAAGTATAGCAGGGCGAAAATACTTGCTTTGGTTGAACTATTCTTCTAGGCTGATATATCTGTCTAATAATAGCCTCTGAGATATCTTGCTATTTATCCTCACATTGTCTAAAATAGAGTGTTAGATCGTGCTATTCAGCAGACAATGGGGTAGTAGGTCTGTTCTCATGGCACCTGCACTTGTTGTGAGCGCTTGCTAACATTCCAAGTTACCGGATTTGATTCCACGTTGCTGTTCATTGTGTTGTATATCCATGTGGCTAAGAAATACGTACTTAAATCCTCTTAATTACCCCTCTGTTCATATTTATATGTCATTCTAGCCTTCTCACTTTTCTCTAATTACATGTCATTCTCACTTTCTAATACAACTTTCTCTCTTCCCAAGCCTTCCTCACATTTCTCTAATTACATGTCATTCTTACTTTTCAATACAACTTTCTCTCTTCCCAATACACCTTTCTCTAAACCTCGTTGCACACATCTTTTTCACCTCTCCTTAATTCCTGTGTCCAAAGCTAGAATGACATCTATTTTTGAAGAGAGGTACTTCCTCTGTTCCTATATGTAAGCATTTTAGGGATTTAAATTTTGTTTCATTATATAAAGCATTTCTACATATAAGACAAAATTTGATAGGTTGGTGAGTGGGTGGAGAATTGATGGGGTAGTGTGAAATGAGGAGTATATATGTCTTCTTCTCTCTGACTAATTTTGTCTTGGGATCCTAGAAATGCTTTACATATAGGATGGAGGGAGTCCCTGCGTGTCTCGGTGTAGTACGCAAGAATGAGGGTTCGTCCAGTTTCCCTAGACCTTCCATGTGTCAGCATTAGGGCCGTGTGTTCACCGAGTCGAAGAGCTGCGCATCGCGTAGTTTTGCTACGCGCCCCCGGCCGTCAGAAGCCCGAACGTCACAAAACAAACGGAATATCCGTCGCCTTCTCCTCTCCCCCAAACTGCGTGGCGTGGATTGTTATATTACCCACTATCCAGGGACCCCGACACAACGCCACCAAGCTCCTCCCCACTTTTCAGACAGACCCAGCCAGTCTCTGCAGCAGCTCAGGCGAGTCACAGCAAGAAGGCCTTCTCGCTACTTGGCAGTGGTGATCTCTCTCTGGAACAAGGAAATGGGGAGAGCGCCGTGCTGCGAGAAGGTGGGTCTGAAGAAGGGAGGTGGACCAAGGAGGAGGACGAGATCCTGGCCAGGTACATCGAGGAGCACGGCGAGGGGGCGTGGAGGACGCTGCCCAAGAATGCCGGTACGGAAAGAGAGAGAGCCAAGCCGTTCTTGAAAACTTGCGGTTTCTTCTCCCCACCCCCTTTTTTGTTGATACATATGTTGAATCAATCCATGGATGTTGCTGCAGGGCTGCTGCGGTGCGGGAAGAGCTGCAGGCTGCGCTGGATTAACTACCTGAGGGCGGATCTCAAGAGGGGCAACATCTCTGCGGAAGAGGAGGAGATGATCATGAAGCTCCATGCCACCCTTGGCAACAGGTACCCATCTCTGAAATTCCGCGGAGTCTTCCTTGCGCTTGAAACGAATTTCGGTAATGCCTTGTGAGCGCACAAAAGTTCTCTGCTTCCGGTTGGTCTAGGCGATGATCTTGTGGGAGAAATTTCTTAGCCAAAGGCCCCTGGTTGAACATATATAAGCTTTGAAAATCGACGGGTTACGTTGCAACCCAAGCCAGAAATCGGCACTCGTATTCCAATAAAAAGCCCCCAAATTCGCGTCAAACTGAGCTACGGTGGCTCGAACGATGAACATTTGTTTACTGTGCCAAGACTGAAATTTCCACACTGGCTAAAAAGTTACTAATTCAAGGTGAATACGGCCCTTGCAGGTCATGCGCTCGTGTCATGAGCTTTGATTCACATATGTACTTTTTTTTTTTTGATTCTCACATATGTACTTCGTGTAGAGGGAAGACCTTACGCTCATGTGCACATTCTCCAAAATAGAAAATTTTTTGTTGGTACCACTTCCCATTTCCTCCCTCCATCAAGGGAGAGAAGAAAACAAGGCTCCAGACACAGAAATTGGGCACAACTTCTGTTCTGTGCTAGTCATTTTTGCTCTGCTCCTTCTCCTTGCCGAAAATTCTACTACTAGTAACTTTCGATGAAGGGAGAATGACACCTACCGCTTAGCACTCATGCATCAGAATTGGTTGGGTTTCGTAGCGAAGCACTGGAGCAAAAACCTCGACCACCTTTGTCAATCGTCTCTTCGGTTTCCTGGCTTGGATTTTTTGCTCGTTGGGCTCGTGGAAAAAGGACAGGGAAAAGGAAGAGCAGGCGTGACCCACGCACACGCGCGTTGGTTTCCTTTGACGTCGTCGTCGGTAACAGCGGCGGGCGGCCGGCAGCGAGAGGGATGGCCTCCCGTCGGCGTCAGGCATTACTCTGCTGGGGTCGCGCGCATTCAACCCACGGGACCTGCTGACTGGGCTCCGCCGCTGCTCACTGGACGTGGCGCCACGAGGTCCCTTGCCTTCACCAACACATGGCCTGTTGCCGTTGCCTTTTACCACCCAAGTCAAAGGGAATTCGGGGATCACTGATGGTGCCGGCCGGGGTAAGAAATCCTCCCGTCCATCATGGGTGAGAAAGTTTCACCCGGATCGTAACAAGAGTTTCAGATCAATTTTCCTTACCCTGACCGTCCAATTTTCAGAGTCCTCATGCTAGCATCATAGCTATAGAGTACTCAAGTGAAAGGAAAAATTGGGGATCAATTCTGACTCTGAGACTGAACTTTCACCCGGATCCATCTGTGAGACTCAACTTTCACCCCGGGTCGTAAGAAGAGCTTCAGATTAGAGGAGTTTTTCGGTCCACAATACTTACAAGTAGTTTTCCAAAACTATTTGCAAGTAATTTGATCCAACGTTAGAGATTTGAGATCGGAAATACACAACTACTTGCAAGTATCTCATCATGTTAAGGGTATTATCGTCAAAATGATAGATTTATCATGATTAATTTTTATTTTTGTAATAATATAAATGAAAAATCAGTAATGTAATTAATCTTTGATGTTAATAATGTGTTCAATATTATTCTTACAATAGAGTTGTGGTTCATATATCTAAATTATATTTTATAAAAAATATATAAATCCGTTAATTATTAGTAAAATTATAAAAGTACCCTTAAACTACTTGCAAGTATTTTTTTCCAAAACTATTTGCAAGTAATTTGATCCAACGTTAGAGATTTGAGATCGGAAATACACAACTACTTGCAAGTATCTCATCATGTTAAGGGTATTATCGTCAAAATGATAGATTTATCATGATTAATTTTTATTTTTGTAATAATATAAATGAAAAATCAGTAATGTAATTAATCTTTGATGTTAATAATGTGTTCAATATTATTCTTACAATAGAGTTGTGGTTCATATATCTAAATTATATTTTATAAAAAATATATAAATCCGTTAATTATTAGTAAAATTATAAAAGTACCCTTAAACTACTTGCAAGTATTTTTTCAAAACTACTTGCAAGTATTGTGGACCGAAAAACTTCTCTCAATTTTCCTTACCCCGACCCTTCAATTTTCATCGTAGCTAGAGTACCCCCTGCACTGTTAGATGATTTGGACCGAGGTGGCAGCACGCGTACAATCCACTGCACGCGTGTGCCCAGCCGGTTTGCTCGCCGCGTACAATCCACAGTGCCTGGGGTTGGCGCCCTGCTAACATGTTGCGAGCTGGAGCCTCTAGTCCCCTAGCTCGTTTCTCACGTGCGAGACGTACGCGTCCTCTCGTGTGTCTTCTTCACCTGGGCACCGGCCGGCCTCATCACCCTACTAATAACACGACTTTGTCCGCATACACTGCTCGCAAAGTAGGTCTCATACTGGTAACTAGATGATACCCGCGCGTTGCTGCGGCACATTATATAATATGAAGAAAAAAAACATTTTACAAACATTCAGAAAAGAAAGTAAATAGAAATGGAAAAGATATAGGAACAAAAGGTGAAATAGTAATTGAGGTATTTGGAGACAGTAGTTTCTCTACCTTAGTTTGTGGTGATCGGATAACATGAAGTGACATGAGGATATTGATGCATGGATAGATAGATAGGAGTCAGAGGTGATAATCGGAGTGCTAACTTTCTAGATGACGTGGCAAATATTTGAAAAGTTCAAAATAGCTTCTAATCGCCAACATTCAATTTTTATCTAATGTTTAAAATTATTTAAGATGATGTGGCGCAACGTTGAGCTAGAGAAATAGCATTGAATGATTCTTAGTGGGTTGGAGATGATGTGGCGTAACGTGGAGCTAGAGAAATAGTATTGAATGGCTCTTAGTGGGTTGCATCTTTTATATATAAGTAGATGCACATTGCCTAAGATTGGATTGTTGCCGCAATAGAATTCACCGACCTTTGCTCGAGTAAGAGTGTTCCATACACTGTATGCACTACTCAGGCTATGCATAACGATCTTCACACTACAGTAACATCTTAGCAGTCCCAAGATATATTTGTATAACTATTCTGGTTTAGTATACAGGGCCGGTAACGGCACTGGCCCGTCTCAAACAATTAATGATGTATACTCTGCTTGTCTTTGCATCACAGCGTGTGATTAAGTACTCTGACACAAAACCATGAACATTGGACTTGGCAAATAGTGTCGTGAATGCGATAGCGAAACAAGAGATCCACACCACTAGCTTCGCTGCCAGCAATGGCAAACGCCTAGAGCCACGTATCATCAACGCAGACGCAGACGCAGCCGCCAAAGGTGTCGCGTTCCATGCATACTAGTAACTCGCTGTAACTCGGGTCGTTGCATCTCCAGCACGGCATATTGATTGCACATGTGTGTGCCACCTGGAGCTCGCTGGTGGTCATGGACAGCCATGACGTGCAGCTCTTCCACGCATCTCCTGTTCTTGTTTCTTTGGTACACAACACTGCAGTTAATCCTCTCTGAAACTTGTTTTTTCTTCAGGTGGTCCCTCATCGCCGGCCACTTGCCCGGCCGCACGGACAACGAGATCAAGAACTACTGGAACTCGCACCTCAGCAGGAAGGCCAGCGACTTCCGCGGCGGCGGCGACGGCGTCGTCGTCGACGTCGACCTCACCAAGCTGCCGGGCGGCGGCAAGCGGCGCGGCGGCCGGGCGAGCCGCGGTGCCAAGGGAGGCAAGGAGAAGAAGGGGAAAGGGAAGGCTCCAGAAGTGGCGCCGCCGCAGGAGGCCAAGGGTCAGGAGGAGGAGGACACCGACGTCCCAGCAACGGCGAGCTCGCAGTCGCAGCCGTGCAAGGCGCAGAGCGAGGAGCAGGCACAGGCCAGTGCGAGCGGCGTCACATCAGATGATGGGCTCGAAGATGGACCACTGGGCCTGAGTGAGGAAATGGTGAGTGGAATTCTGGGCCCCGTGAGCCCGAAGCTGGAGATGGACCACGAAATGGGCCTGAGCATGGACACCGACGGTGGACCGTGCATTCAGAGCGGGGGTGGTGGACCTGCTGGGCCTTCAGGAGACGTGGCCCACGAACTTGGCGACAAGGCCTTGGAGGACTGGGACTTGACGGGCCTGGACATCTCCGTCGACCATGACATGTGGGACTCCCTGGTGTGGGACTACGATGACATGGTGGTCCCGGAGGGAGGGAAGCAGGAGGAGCTCATGCCAGACCTGTTCTTCCTCAACAATGTGTAGGCGGTGGCTGTATCTTTTAGACTGGCGTTTCCCGTGTTCTTTTAGCTTTTGATCAGTAGCGTTGGATGTGTGCGTTGGTGATGCGTGGGATAGGTGACTGGTTTAGTGAAGTTTTTGCCTGTTGGTCTGGCCTCATGAGTCACGAAAGATGTAGAAACAAATAAGTGTGGATCTGCTCCTTTTGTCGAACTTTCACAGCCATGGGTTACGGAGAAATTCAGTAGGCAAAAACTATTTTGATTGCATTTATGGACCTTTCTCAGCACGATAACCACCAGTCCTATCAGAAGGCATCATATTTTCTCCCCATCCCAGATTCTTAGCAGGAACTTAACATTTCAGCTCACTTGTGCACAGATTTCAGCACAGAACATTCCGCAGACAGTACAGCTCGTTTCATTTTCACACTATACTGCAGAAGAAGTTCAACTAGACTACACAATCCAATTCATCACAGTTCAGTACACTATTCACTAATCAGTTCAGTGTTTGTACTTAGTGCAGCAAACTTTCTGGTTTACAGGAACCGTTCCTGTATAGAACAGGGCAGGAGCTGTCTGATACTCACAAATCAAGTAATGGGTTCACTTGCAGAGTAAAAGATAGAATTCAACAGAGGTTCTACAAATGGAACCATTCAATTCACACAATGTGCTACTAAACAATAATTGTCCCCTACTGATAATTATCAACTGGTACAGAAACAGTTAAACAACAGTATTCACAAGTCACATCTAATCTATTTCAGTTGAAAAGGAAAATATCGTTCAGTGCAGATCAATCACGATTCTGTTCACCAATCTACTTCAGTTGTACCTCAAGCCCCAACCTCTTTGTCTGTTGGTTTGGTCTGGCCTCATGAGTAGAGAAAATGGAAGATGTAGAAAAAGTGCTGGATGTGCTCCTTTTGTGGAACTTTCACAGGCATGGACATTGGGGTGCACTATGCGCTGGAGAAAGTCGGCAGGCAAAAACATAACTGATTCCTGGGCCCCAGACATTTTCTAGCACTAACATTTCAGAGCATTTTGTAGCCAGTACAGTTCATTTCATTTTCACACTATACTGCAGAAAAAGTGGAACTACACTACACAATCCAATTCATCACAGTTCAGTACACTATTCACTAATCAGTTCAGTGGCTGTACATAGTGCAGCAGACTTTCTAGTTACAGGAACCGTTCCTGTAAAGAACAAGGCAGGAACTGTCTGATAATCACAAATCAACTAATAGGTTCACTTGCAGAGTATATAGATAGAATTCAGCAGAGGTTCCACACACAGAACCATTCAGTTCACAAAATGTGCTACTATATAATAATAGCCCCGCACCGATAATTATCAACATATACTACAGAAACAGTTAAACAACAATATTCACAAGTCATAATCTACGTCAGCTAAAAAGGAAAATCTAGTTCAGTGCAGATCAGTTCACGGCTCTGTTTACCAATCAGTCCAGTGCTTGAACCTCAATCAATTGCATTTTTGTCTGTGGTTTGGCCTGATGAATCGCGAAAATGGAAAATGTAGAAAAAAAATAAGTGCTGGATCTGCTCCATTTGTCGAATTTTCACAGGCTTGAACATGGTGATGCACTAATGTGTTTGAGAAATTCAGCAGGCAAAAACTAATTCGATTGCATTATGGACCCTTCTGCAGGATAAACGTTCCTATCGAATTATGGTATTTTCTCCCATTCCAGGAGAAACTGAAGTTTTTAGGAAAAATAGCCACTAACATTTTAGTTCACTTTTCACATAAACTGCAACAGAGACCATTTTTGCAGACAATACAGTTCATTTCACCCAAGCTACTACTGATAACTATAAACAGATATTGCATAATCTACACACAATCTAGTTCATGACAATTCAGTTATTTGCACCCAGGGCAGCAGACTTTTCTGGTTTTCAGGAATCATTCCTGTCTAGAAAACGTGTTATTTTGCTCGATTCTCTGCAGGGACCGACCTGTTTTATTATGAAAAATTAACATGAAATTCCTGGTGGCCAAACATTTCTACTCACAAATCACTTTTCACATGCACAGAGATTTCAGAACATGTAGAATTTCACAATCAGCAGAGGTTCTGCAGACAGAACGACTGTGTTCACATTTCACACAATTTAGGTAAACAGGATACCACTAAATACTAATACCTCCCTACTGATAATTGACTAATTGTCAACAGATACTGCAGACACAGTTAACCAAACTACTGCCAAGTCACGATCTAATTCAGTTAAAAGGAACAACTCAGTGCAGCTGATGACTCTGCTCCTCGATCAGATCAGTGTTGGTACCTAGATCAGCAGAGGTTGCTGGTTCTCGGTCTTCTTTGATCCTCCCCTACTTCCCCTCTTCCTCCCCTTCCTCTTCTGACCGACGGTAGATTGGTCCTCGGTCGCGGTTGCGAAGGCCGCCGTCGCACTGCAACCGCCGTCAACAACCGCGGCCTCATTCGCTTTGTTCCCCTCCTTTTCGATTCCGCGCCAATTGAAGCTCTTCTTGGCGGCGCCCGGGAACAAGGAGCCGCGGCCCTCGCCGCCGTTGATCTCGCCGAGGACCCTTGTCCCCTGGTCGCCCGCCACCGGCGCTGAGCGCGCCGGCGCCGGAACTTCCCTGGCGCACATCCTCTTGCCCGGAACTTCCCACGGGCTGCGGCTGGCAGGTGGCGCGTCCGTGGCCTGCGGCGTCGCCTCTGCATCACCGCGGCGCGGGGCCGGCGTCCGCACCGAGCCACGGTCCCACGGCGCGCGGCGTGCCGGCGTCGCCAACGGAGCGCGCGCGGGCGGCGGGGCGGGGCGACCGCGGACCGAGGCTGAAACGGCGACGTGCCTGGCGGAAGCGGCATCGATCTCGCGGTCGCGCGCGCGCCAGTCGACGCCCCTCTCGGCCAGGACCACCTCCCGCGGCCGCGCCGCGCCGAATGGATCTACCCTGGTGGTCTTCTGCTCCTTTTTCGCCTCGGGCCCCTGCTTCTCCACCACCGCCAACTGCTCCCGTTCCTCTCGCTCGACCTCGTCGGCCCACGAGAAGCCGAAGCCGAACCGGGTCGCTGGCTTGCTGCCGCTTCCGCTCGCCTTCTCCATCGCCCTTCCCCTTCTGCGCGCCGCGAACTGCTTCCCTGGGACGGTACCGCGACGCGAAACCGCTAGATCGTGTGACCGCACCGTGCGGGGTTTGGAGTCGTGGGAAAGGAATGGGAATTGCAACGGTCGGGAGCCGCACGGAGTCCCTGGTGGGGAGGAAGAGAGCCGCGTGGCCGTAGATACTAGTACATCGCAACTTTCGCCCCGCCTGCGCGGGTCGAAATTTAAACTTTTTGAGTTTTTTGACCGAAAATTTCTTTTTTGACCGAAAAACTGTTTTGAGTTGTAGAACGAATTTCGGTGCTTCCAAAGCATTTCTTCCTTTTCTTTTGACAGGACAAGGACTCAAGGAGTAACACTAGTTATTCAAACATTGTTCTTTTGCTAAGCATATTCCAGCTTAATACATGCGAAAATAATAATAGTAATAATAAATAGTGCACAAGGAGTGAAAGCCCAAAGTTTTTTGGTTTCCTACTGGTGTACCAAAATTTCTGTAGTGATAAAATTTGAAACCAGAAAAATTAAGTAAGACGTAAAATCAAACTATATATATTTTTATTCCCTAGCCCACATTGAAGACAACTAATGCAAGGATACAAAGAAATGATAAATAAAAGTTTGGTTTATTACCCAGCTTTATTTTAAACAACACAGGCAAGGTTAAAGGAAAGTTTGGTTTGTTTCTGCTATCTCAAAATTACAGACCACAAATGCCGGTTAAAAGATGAAATAGATCCAAATAGTGTAAAACATGCCCAAGTCACTTTAGTCTCGGTTTCATTATTCCTATGTCAGAATTTCTGCCCAGTCTTAACTATATAGGATATTGTCCCAATATCATGCTATGAACAAAAGCATAACAATCAATAACTAGCAAATCTTTCTATGGAAATCATTAATTGTAAACCAAAGTGTTACAAAAGGCTCCCAAAGAAATAATATTATCAATACGGTGATTATGGAAATAGTGCTGGCAACATTTATCAAATGGTAGTGAAATTATGATGTGAACTACTTCAAGGTCCTTCCCAAAAAAGCTATAACACAATTGTACGAGACAGTGTTTGTAGGAACAAATATTAAACTCTTTTTTGGTGTGTGTGTGTGTGGTGGTGGTGGGGGGCAATGGCTCTAAGAAGCTATTTCACTAGTGATTAGTTATAATCTTGAGAGTATTATATTTGTCAACTGTGCATTCTCAATCACGATGGCCATGGAGCACCCATGGTCCGACCCAGATACGACCTGCGTGAACCACATTGAGTGGAATGAGATGGATCGACACACTATTTGTACTGCCCGACCGGCGTCTCGTTTGGGTCGAGAGCCTGTGCATGAGACAAAGATGATTTCTACTCCTCAATCGTCCAGCCTTCCTATCTGTGCTTGCGGGTAGAGATGCCTTCCTGGACTACGAAATCTTTTCATCTCAGCCACTAACGACGAAGCCCCATATCAGAAGAGAGAAAGAACATGAATAGATTGAACCTTAACACTAGAACATGTAAGGCTTGAATCTCAGCGTTGGGTTGGTTCTACAGCGTTGGGTTGGCTCGGCTTGGGGCGGTGGCGCCACCATGACAGCTCACAACGTCGGCGAGGCGAGGCTGCAGCGTACGTTGATGGCGTACGTACGGAAGGATCAAGACTTTGGTCCCGTTTGGAGACCCTAACTCGGTTAGAGATTAGAGTTGGTTTCTATCTAACTCTAACTCTTGAATTAACTCTAACTCTTTATGTGTTTGGATGGTAGGGTTAGATTGACAAAAAAACTACTTTTGACTCTTTATAACTAGAATTTGTGTAGCCAGCTCTTGTGTGGCCTCTTCACTAATCAGTAAAACAAATCAATTTTCGATCCAAGCATTTAAAACACGATAAATTTAATTTGTCTATACAAGTTTCATACAATGTTTTACGTAAACATACACCATAAATATTTTAGTGTTGACCCCACTTTAGTACGTTGGATCGAGTGTGACTGGCCCTGTGGACCCCCATAGAACTAACCCCAATAATCACCCCTTAGAGGGGATAGTTTTTTGGGGTGGGTTAGATACATCTAACCCAATCTAACCCATCCTGTTTGGAGGATTGATGGTTAGAGTTGGCAAAACTAACCCAATCTAACTCTAACCCATGGATCCAAACATGGCCTTTGTGAGGTTCCATCTAATTGACCCTACGTGATGGATGGTTCGGAACCAGTTGTTGACGCATAAGATCTGTGGAGAACCAGCGGACTCAATTCTGTGGGCCGGTTCGGAGAGCCAACGCGAACCAGGCCCATGCCAAATTTTCAAGAAGTCATGTGAGTGAAATAAAAAAGATTAGACTAAATAAGCCGATAGTATGGGCCAAATTTCCAAGAAGTCATGTGAGTGAAATTAAAAAGAATTATACTAAATAAGCCGATAGTAATGATAGCTAAGTATACATCATTCTACATTTTCTTAAACTAATCTAAAGGTGATCTTACATTTAACTAAGAAGTACGAGTGCAACATTGCCGCTCCACTTTGATGAAAAATACTGGTTCAAAACGCAGTAAATATCTAATTATACTCTTGCAATGTGTTTTGTCTTCGATGTAATACTATGTTCCTCAATTGTTATTGGAAGAAGATCGCCTGTCGAATGGTTGTGGACAGTGCGCCCGTCCATGCCGCATCCGACGGTGTTGTTTTGGCTTGTTATCCACGCTATATCTGCATGGCCCAAGACTTAAAACCCGACTCAATAGTTGAGTGAAGCAACATATACTAGTCCTATAGTCTTCACGATCTTTCACATGGTCATTGCTTGCTTCTTCTGCCTCTTGCGCCTTTTAAGAAAGAAACATCAAATTTTTCAGAGAGAGAGATGAAAAATGAATAATAATGTCACAGTTGACTTGCTCAAAATTTGGACATACCATTGGTACTTGTACCTCCATGTGCTTTCCTTCCCATGCAGATTTTGTTCTCTCTGAAGTTCTTGGGCGAAGCTCTTTTTTCTTGAATTGTGAATTATTAGATGTGTCATCTGGTGGAGCAACATCAACCATTAGCGGCAGTTTGATCATCATTGGAATTACTTATACATGTGCTTATTTTTTCTTCAAGTTGTTGACTGAGAAGGTCAATCATGTTGTCCATGAGTGGGGTGCACTCTGGATAGTAAGCTGCTATATGGGCCAAATTCAGAAGTTTCTGTGAGAAATATCTATAGCGATGCGTTGAATCGAATTTTGGATCTTGAATTACATTTCTTCCATTCTTGTCTTGTATAGTGCCACTTTGTGATTGTCGTGTCCATCGCTTTAATATACATTGTGCAGGTAAGGACTTGATATTCATTAAATCAAGAACTTTCAAGGCACGGACACATAATTTTCCAATTCTATTGAATAGGTTGCAACTACCTGTAGCTGTTTGATTCAAAGGATTACCGATAACTTTGTACATCTCTTCAAGGATCAAGATAAAATCTTCACCAAGGCTTCCAGTTGCAACGAGGTATTCATTATTTCCGTCCAAAACTGTGGTGCACACTGTCATGGAACTTTCATATTGACGTTGGAAAGCTTAAAATACAATAGGTATATACATTTTTCTTGTTTGCATCAACATCGGTACTTTCGCTATGACATTTGGTGTTATTTTCCTTGATGCAAATTCTGATTTCAGCTCGTTATATCTTTTTTCCATGCACCAACCTTTCGAAATGCTTAAGAAATTGAATGATATTAAAATCTGATTTGAAATGAATTTTCAAATCATTGTTTAGACTTCACTGAAGTGTGTGCTTCGCATGCCCAAGGTGTTACCTATTCCATGTAACATTCAGCCCATTTTTCTTTTTGCTTGTAAATGCTATGCAACCAAGTCTGTTTTTGTACATTTGTTCTCAAGATGGAAAAATCTGTTTCAAATTTTTCCGGACCCTTCATTCTTTTCTTGTTTAGGCAAATGTTTGATATCATTCTACATTATGTGAAAGGTGCATAATCCATGCCATGACTGTTAAACACTTGCTCAACCGCCTTTCCTATTACGAAATCTTGGTCTGTGTTGAAGGTTTTAGGTTGCTTTCCATTGTGTTCTTGTAGAATGGTCTCAAAGAGCCACTTGAGTGATTAAAATATTTCATTGTACAGTAGAGAAACACCAAAAACTACTGTTTCTCTTAACTGATTGAATCCAACAAAAACATCAAAGGGTCGACTCTCTCTATTTGTCCCTGTAACACCCCAGCCCGTTAGAAGCCTATAGTAGCTGTGGATTGGGTCCAAGTGGCCCATGAAGTGAAGTGGAGGTGGGATTAGTCTCACATTGGAAGTTTATGTGGGTGAGGGTCAGCATATAACCCTCGTTCCTACCATAGCACCACCGAGTTAACCCTTTTACATAAAGCGAGACCGAAAGTGTAAGAGTGGTGCTATGCATGAATGCGCGTGCCCGCCCCTACGAAAGGGCTGAGCGGTAAGCGAACTTTGGATGCGGGACGTTACAGTCCCAAAAGTAGTGTCAAAGGAGACAACGTCACTAAAACGTGCATAGTCAGCAATCATTTTAGCATCAACCCAGAATATGTTTGCAATCTTCTCTTTAATATTCATTTGTGTTGCATACTGAAATGATGGGTTCTCTGCCATTTTATTCTTAAAGTTTTTGAGCATGCTTCTAGCTTGACCATGTGCCATCTGTCTTTGTCACTTGCCTTAAAAATAACTTTTTTTTGTCAAGTGTGTAACTCGGATTAAGTGGTCCACCTACTTGACGACATGCTAATTCATGAGCTGCTTTTGGACCAATTCCTAAATCATCAACTGTTTCAATTTCAAAAGCTTGTAAATCTGAAATTTTTCTTTGTGACGCCAAGAAGTGCAATGTTCTTGACGAAGTTCATGATTGTGTTCCAAGTTGAGATCGTATACTTTATATCCATCTCTTTCTTTATCCCTTACAAGACCCAGCACACACTTCACAATCTGTTCTTGTTTCAGCCCGATGCTTTTTTACTTAGTCATCTCGTTTATCTATCCAATGATGACCTTGGTTGCCACATACAAACCTACAAGATGTGACCTTGCCATCAATCTGACTGTTGTTCGAGTACCTTTTTCTAACATTAAAACCTTTCTGGCTAGCGTAGGCTAACCAAAAGGACCAACGTTCTTCTGGTTTTCTGAACTTCATGCCAACATGAGGAACTAGAGAGGGAAACACATTTTTCCTAAACATGTAAAGAGTGAAAGATGTCAAAGTTAATAAAAAGGTAACTCCAAAAATTCACAATTATAACTGAATGTACATATTGTAAATAAAATTTGCCTATATCACTGTCAAATAATCCTAGAACAAAAGTGGGTGTTAGATGGATAAGTATGAGCTAGCATTACATACTTATTGAATCCATGCGGCTGTGGATTGGCCTCTTCTTCCATCTTTTCGAGGATTTGTCTAGCCTTCAAGCATTCTCTATTTTTCTTCTCCATCACTTGTGGTAGGAAGGACGTTTTTCCCTCCAAGAACCGCCGGTTCCCTCCTTTTTTCCCTCTAGCAGCAAACGTACGCCTCCTTTTTCCCTCCAGCCGAAACCAACGTCGCGCATGTTGGGCTGACTTCCCTCCAGCCAGAATCAAGACAAGAGCAGAAGACTTCACTACTGTTAGCTTTGTTCATGAAGGCAGGGAAGCGAATGCTGATGCCCATAGACTAGCCAAAGGATCTGTCTTTGAGAGTCTTGGGAGACATGTGTGGTTTATCACTCCACGTGATGGAGTTTGTACTGCTGTAAAACGCTTTCCCTCAAAAAAAAAAAAAAAACTAAAAAGATGCCTGCAAAGCAAGGAAGTACTGTCGGAGGCGGGACGGACGCACTGCTCACGGACGTTCCGCATGACATCTGCTTCCGTTGTTATCATTCCCAACTGACCAAATGCGTTAAAAAATAAACTATGGAGGACTGTCTACATGATATCAAATTCAACCTGGAGGGAGTACACATGTTTCCATTTGTTCTGTTGCTTGCATGCACACACCAAAATTGTGAGGAAGGAGTTAAAGCCATCTCAAACACATGTCTCAGTGCGGCGATAACATAACTATTGAGAGGATGTCAAAACTTTGTTCAAGAATTGATTACAATATGAATCAAAATAAACAAATTGTTCCGTAACAACACAAAGCTAAACGTTTACGATCTTCCATGAGCAATATGGCTACTTCCTATCTCTAGGCAGCATGAAGTCGGTCCTCATGGAATCCTGCGCAATAACAAATGCGATTGCAATATTGAATTTTTCTTGTTGAAATTTATGCGGAATTGATGGCCTTGGGTACAATGAACCATTCAATTATTGATCAATTGATGAATGGGCACCAACACCCGGTTCCTTGTGCCGAAGAGTACATGGTGAGAAACTGTTGCCGCCAAATGCACCGCCGCCTTTACCATAATTCCAAGAAGGATTGGAAGACGCTGCCATGTTTTCAGAGGCGCAAGATGCCAGAGCACTTGCGCTTGAACCACCGGAGCCCACGGCGGATCGAGGATTTCACCTTCCCCTCCACCGCATAGGCCTTGTATCCCGCCACCCGCCGCCGCCGCTTCATCTCGGGATCACCGAAGCAGCAGACGCGGACACGGGGCACACTGCAGCATCGCCGCCTCCTAAAGTCCATCGGTGGCGAGGATGGGGTCGGCGACGCCAGCCCAAACTGCTGCCGCGGTGGCGAATCGGCCGTGTGAAGCCCCCGAGGAAAAGGAATCTTCGGGGCGGGTGGTCCGGACGCGACGAGGACGGGCGCCGTTGATGGCTGGAAGGGATCGTCCCGGGAAGGACGTCGGAGATTGGCCATGGAGAAAAGAGTGGAGACGAGAACGGGGAAGGAATAGGAGCGAGGACCAACATGGGGCTCTGGCCTTCCAGTCTTAATTTGGAGCATTCTCATTCAAAACCATTGATTTTTCTTTTCTCTTTAACAAAACAAGGAAATACCACACAAGGGATTTGTTTTTTTGACCGAACAAATCATTGATTTTGTATTTTGAAAGCCGGGTAACTACATTTGCTACGTGACTTTTTTCCTTTGCACTATGTATATGCAAAAGAATGTTTAGTTGTCTTAGGTGTACAAAAGTTTAGATAAACGAGGGCTCAACCTAATCCATGCACATGCACATGCACATGCACGAGATCCTCTACTTTTTTAGATAATGGAACGGAACGGCTTCCGCACACGCGCGACCGATCACGCCGCTATCCTAACGCGGGGGAGAGAAGGTGAGACGGAGTTAGGACGGAGCGTAGGGGAGGGGCGGGTGGTGCGACACCGGCGTCGGGGGTGGCGGATTAGCACGGGTGGTGGGGGTAGAGCGCGATGGCGGAGCAGGCGGCGCGGCGCGATGGCGAGAGCGCCGCCAGCAATGGAGGAGGGCTGTGGTGGCGATAGGAGGGTCAAGGTTTGGTTTTTTGGTTTATTAGTGTTGGAGATGTCTAGTCGTCTCCGACGGTCATGGAGGAGGGGTTTGGGGAGGCGGTCGGCCCGGTGGCGGGAGGGGTCGCGGCGGTGTGACCACGTGGCAGCGACGCCGCTGTGGTCGTGGCCGGTCGGTAGGTGGTGGGCGCGACAGGCCACGAGGGAGAGCAAGGGAGGAGGGGGTTGTGACAGGCCTGATTTTCATCAAATGTGAAAACCGTACCTCTTTACCTCGTAGTCACTCTAGAAGGATCACTCGTACATCCAACACAATTAAGTATCAAACAAACCATAAACAATCATGAATTTAGATAATAAACAAGATATGCATTACTCCAAAGAGAATAACGTCAACAACATATGTGTATAAGGTCATGGCACACAGGCCAAGAAAACAACACAAGAATACTAGCGGAAACAAACTCTAAGTAAGTATGGTAGCGGAAGCAATCTTCAATTTGAACGGTAGAGAAAGTCTTCGTGATGAATCCAATTTCACAGGCAGCTTGAGTGCAGGAGAAACCCTCATTCTTCATCTTCAATCTTATCCTAGTCTAGTCGACGGAAACTTAGAGTTGTAGATCGATCCTCTAACGACTTACAAACAAAGTGGTCAAGCCGGGAGTACATAGAGTACTCAACAAGCCACACTACCTAGCAATAATGTGATGCATGCTTGGATATTTCAAGGATGAAGCAAGGGCACAACAATCATAACAATTATTTTGAAGTCTATGTGAGTCAAGTTTGTTAAGTCAAATTTTATAAGTGGTCTCACAAGAATCAACACCTTCCTGCAAGGGTCAAATTTTAGTCTAGCACACCTCCACTGAACCACAACTCGAAGCCGGAAGTAAAACACATATCGAGTGGAGAAGTAGTAAACTAATCAAGTGGATCTCTCAGCCAATGTCCAATATCGCGGACGCAACTATACGTATAGATTTTAATTCTGCAGAGTTTATACACATGTACCCACGTGAAGAGGTACTATAACATAGGACTACCATCATAGCCTAAGGCCTTCTTTGGAACACAGGATTTTAGAAAGGCAGGAATAGGAAAAACACAGGAATTGGGATGCATGCACTCTCCAATCCTATGGATTCCAAAACTATAGGAATTAAATCAAGACTTGTTTGGCTACACCACAGGAAAAGACAAAGGAATTCTGAAGTTTGAAATATACTTTTTTAGAGTTTGAAATCAGAAACTAGCCGTTAGTGCATAGCATAGGCTCCATAGCCGTTGGTGCCTGCCTATATATGCACGACAGCTTGCTGGCTCTCATCCTCTTCCTTGCCTATATCAATCACTTGTCATGCCACACAGCATCTAGTAGTCCTTCGTTCTCCATTCGGTAGCACAAAGGTTAGTGACTATTCTTATACGGCCACACTGATTTGATTCTAGTCATAATTTATCTTGCTTCCTCTATTGGAGTAATGATCCTTTGGGGCTTTCTTTGTCACCAGTAGCTATGAATCCAAGCTATCGTCGCAGATCAGAAAGTGAGGATGAGTTTATCTCAATTGTTCTTCCTACTTTACAAGCAGAATCATCACAATCACAGAAATCTGAGAAAAGACCAATGCATACATCAGAAATGACAGGTGCTCGTAGAGTTTCTGAGCTTTTAACAGGCCATGAGAGTCTATGCAAACGACACCTTCGAATGGAGGTCGGAATTTTTCATGCCTTGGTTGATAAGTTGCGTGAAAAAAATCTCCTTGCTGATACAAGAGCAGTTGCAGTAGAAGAACAAGTTGCTATATTCTTGTGGGCAATGGCAAAAAATGCAACTAATGAAACCTTACAATACCTGTTTCAGCATAGTGGGGAAACAATTAGTCGACACTTTGCAGCAGTGCTTGATGCAATCACACAGCTCACATGTGTCTACATATGCCCACCTTCCTTGCAGCCACATCCAATTTTAAATAGACCTCCTTTCTATCCCTTTTTCCAGGTATGAGTACAATTAAATAACAAAAGGATAGTATCTTCCATGCCACAAACAAAATTTCTGTTATAATCAAATACATATTTTATTTCATAGGATTGTATTGGTGCTATCGATGGTACGCACATTCCAATGACCATTCCACTACAACAACAAGAACCATATAGAAACAGAAAGCAAACCCTCTCACAAAATGTTATGGTTGGCTGCGACTTTGATCTGAAATTTGTGCATGTGCATGCTGGCTGGGAAGGATCAGCTTCGATGCAAGAGTTCTACAAGATGCACTTAACCATGGGTTTGAAGTACCAAGTGGTAAATTTTATCTCGTAGATGCTGGTTATGCAAATACACCACAGTTTCTTGCTCCATACCGTGGTACTAGGTACCATATACAAGAACAGGGGAGAGCTCGTCAAAGGCCACGAGACTACAAAGAGCTATTCAACCTTCGTCATGCACAACTTCATAATCATATTGAGAGAACTATTGGTGTTCTGAAATCAAGATTTCCAATTCTAAAAACTGCATCACGCTACCCAGTTCAGAAGCAAATTGATATATCTGTTGCTTGTTGTGTACTACACAATTTCATACGTCTACATAATGGTGATATGTCATGGCCCAACATTTCTGACATGGAGATTGACCCACAGCAGATCATTGATGTACCAGATGGAGACAACAACTATCATAGTGATATACAAGCATTTAATTACTCTAGAGATGTTGGAAATCAAATGCGAGATCATATAGCACAACAAATGTGGGCACAATATATAGCACGACGAACTGGACATATGTAGAAGCATGCAGATTCTATTGCCAACCTTGTACTTGTAATCTAAGTCTGAAGCAGCAACCATCTGCTAACTAGGTTTGATGACTACATATGTAATTTGTTACCTACATATTATACTTTATGACTAAGTTTGATTGCCATTACCAAAATACAGCAGCAACCATCTGCTAACTAGGTCAGCACTATGACCACACCTAAACAAAAGTATAGGCCAGCTTCACAAAAGTATTCTAACACAAAAGCATGTCCTCCAACACCTAAGCAAATGTCTAAGTCTGAAGCTCTGCTTGCTTGCTAATCTCCCTAGTAATCCAAGCCAACCGTAGTGCATCACTTTTATATGACAAGAAAACTTCCCTGTTGTCCTTGAACTTGAAGATATCAGATGCCATCAATAAATCTCCAATTTGAAGACCATCCAATTCTTCGAGCTTGTTGATGCACTTGTTGATGCTGAAAGGATCTTCCAATTTCTTCTCCTCAATGGCAGCAAACCTGTCGATTTCTTCCTTCTTCAGTTTTAAGTATCTCTCATGAAATCCATCCTCAGGGCTAGCAGATTTGGTTTTCTGTTTCTTTCCACATCGAGCTTCAGGAACCTGTGAAGCTTTTTGTGTGGAGCGAGTTGGAACTTGAGGAGACGGACGCTGAGAAAAGTCTAAATTTGCCTCCTCCATTTCTTCATCGAAAGAAAACTGTAAACCTGATTCGTCTATACCATTTAAAGTAGGAGATGGTGACTGATATGTGTCAGATACAGGTATTGTTTGTGCTGTGGGAACTGATGCATTCTTTGACTTGTTGGCATAATGGTCCATACCTTGACGAGTTCTCCCTTCAGCATTACGACCTGCACAAAAGTAAAATATATGTGCTTAAGGTTTTTACCAACAATCATAAACAACCATCAACTATGTAAAGTGCTCACCATCATAGAGCTTAAATAAATCATTATAGTATGGAAATGACTTGTCTTTCCAACTGAGAGATGCTTCACTGTTCTTGCGAGCAGCAAATGAAGCCCAAACATTTTCTGGTGCCTCAACCATCATTCTCTCATTGTTCCATCCAAAACCACTCTGATCCACCAAATCTTTAACAGTACGGTAATCTTTTTTCAAATCTTGCTCCTTTTGTTTCACTTGGAGAAGAGTAAATGATGTACCAAACTTTACATCCAGACGACAAACAATATTGTTCCACGCCTCCTTACTCCAAGCATTCTGTGTTCTAAAACCTGGCACATCATGATCTTTCAATAGCTCAATAAGGGAAACCTTCATCTGGTGACTCCATTTGGCTCGCTTTGTGGCTCCTAAATTCAGTACATTTATTTAACAAACATTTCCCCATATCAGACCTAGTTTTATTAAGCAACATAACTAGAACTATAATATACAGAAATAGTGACTTCAATTGGAAGTACTACCTCTTTCTTGATTAGGCTCTGTAGACCCATTGTCCCCATCAACATTGATAGGCCCTTGTGTCCGAGGGTGAGAGCCTCCTACATCGGACAAGTTTTGTCGCCCTTTGCTTGGCATTTTACTTTCCTATACAGAAACAGAACACCCTGCATAAAAAATCAAATAAGAATATCTAATTCTGATTCCTACCAAATGATGGCGTGAATCAAACATTCCTAGATGGATTACTTGGCCAAGTCAAATCTATTGCAAGGGAAGGAACCTCTTCCCGTATCAAAAAGAGAAAAAATCAATATAAACAATATGAGCTAGATGGCTAGTTGCTACGGAACAAAAGATCTAGGACACAAGCTTTTTCATTCATGCTACATACCAGTAGAAGTAAACTCTCCCCGGATCAAAGAAAAAACGAATTTCATGCTACATACCAGTAGAAGGAAACTACTCTCCCCAGATCAAAGAAAAATCGAATTTCAAATAGGGATTTGGGGGAAGACGGGTGGGGAACAAAGAAACAACCTGGTATGGGGAAGAAGGGATGCCTTGGTTGTTCGGGTGCGGATCCGTCGGATACAGGGATCGAGGACTAACGATGGAGAAGAAGGCCAAAGAGGCTCACGGATCCGAGAGGACGCCTTGCTCGGGGCTGGATGCGAGCGTGCCGCCGAGTCCGAGTCGAGGGGTTGCGTGGCGTGGTGCTGCGGGGCTCCCTCCGTCCGAGTCAAGTCGGAGGAGCGCACCCTGTTTTGGTTGAGTTTACCCGCGAAACCAAGAGAGAAACTACGCGCCAGAACGACCGCGAAAGAGGCGCGAAGGAGCGACGCGGCGCGCGAGTTCCCGCCGGGAAAGTTTACATGAGGTCCTACCCTCTTGCTAAATTTCCCATGAAATCAGGTCATAGGAATGGATTCCTATGAAATTTTTTCTTTAGTTTCCTGTGAGCCAAAGGAGCCTATAGGGAAAAATCCTTAGGAACTCAAATCCTCCAAAATTCCTTTAGTATTCCTTCAATCCAAAGAAGGCCTAAGTATAGAAACACTCACAAGATCAATCAACAATCATCGATCGGTGGTTCCCGCTCCTCCAGGTCCGGGATCCCCAGCGTCCTCCTCCCCCCCCCAAAAAAAAAATGGCAAAGGGTCCTGAAGGTGTGAAAACCTAGTGATATTATCTCTACTACTATGACTAGCCAACTAGTCCTCCACTAGTGTCATATTCCAGCACAACGCCCATACGGGTCACATGGTGTGTAAGTAAGACCGGAGAGGCATACAACACAGGAACAAACCCTTAAGCTGTCACGACGAGTCACCAATCCCTCTCTTCCAACCAAAGTCCAACAAGTATCAACCACCAACGGGAGACTCTATAAACTCGTAGTCTCCACACAACCGTGTCCACAATAGGCACACTCCCAACAGAAACTCCCCAAAAGTTCTCTAGCACCTATATCACCTACACTCGCCCCCGCAAAACATTCTATTGGGTTACTAATGCAGAAACTCGACACCTAAGAAGTACCTACATTTTATTTATACAAAAACATGTATATCATCATGTGTGGGTTCAATTAAGCAACTAAGCATACTAAACATGCGAGTATCATCAGAAGAGCATCATATGGTGAAAGTGGCAAAGGTAACATGATATGGCATAGGAATCTACTTATATATAAAAGATGCAACCCACTAACACATCTTAATGGCTATTTCTCTCAATCCACGTTGCGCCACATCATCATAATTAATTTTAACCATTAGATAAAAAATAAATGTTAGAAATTAACATAATTATTTTAAGACTATAATTTTAAAGTTAATAATATCTTTTAGTCCCGCTGCAACGCTCGGGGTTATGAACTAGTGATTCTAAGCATCGATAACTAGTTCATATGCATAAGTTCATATTATGCAATTGTTAAAGTAGGAGCAAGAGTGATCAAGGATGTGACTTGCCTTAAAAATGGGTCCAAAATTATATCGATGTCCTCGTATGGATTTTGCCGGAACTCCGTAGTCTTCTTACCATCCGAATCCACGAAACGGGACCGAAAAGGCTCGATGATGATCATGAGGTGCTAGACATTCCCCGCGGCCGTGTCGAAGAGAAAGCCGACGTCCGTGGCTCCATGGCACAATTTCTTCTCTTGCACTTGTCCATGCATCCAATGAAAACCATGGCGCTCCCTAGCTCCAAAACGGGATGAACGAAGATGACTTGTCTTCAACTTGACTTTAGCTCGTGAACTGCATCTGCTCGAAAGAAGGAGGGGAATTACTATTCACCGGACAACAGAGGGTTCGATGCAGGGCTCACCGAAAACAAAGAAATCAATGATGAACTCGGCCTTGGCGCCTTCGGTTCTTGAGCTTGACAGCAGTGACAGCTTGCTTCACGATCTCTTCCTTCAACCGTGATATCTCCTTGATTAGCTCCTCTACTAGGAGCGCGAGTGCGATCACGAACTGCGGCTCCTTTTGATGGTGATCTTCTTAATCGGCTCCAGCGGCGAGATGGGATGGGGCGGCCAAGATTGGTTCATGGTCGGGCGGCCCAAAAGGGGAAACCGAGCGAGGCGGCGGTGTCTGCTGGAAATATAGGGGAGCTTTGGATTCTAGGGTAGCATCTGGATGACCATCTTGCCCTCGGCGTCCGTGGTTATCTCGAGCGACGGTGGAGAAGATCCATGTCATCCACCGACCTTCTTGGCGGAGGGAAAAGAGCGAGATGCGGCCACGTTGCAAGTTCCGGAGGATTTCCTGGTTAAGGCGCACTCCGACGTGGTGCAGCGCAACTCTCGGCGCGTTGTCTGGTTCAGCTGGCACACGAAGGTCCGGCTTGGTGACCTGCCCACCATGGCGATGTTACTGTACGGTCTCAGGGAAGAAGAAACACAACAATTTGCTGTTGGGCTGACTTGCTCGATTGTTGGGCCTCCATAGCTACTACTGCTTCGGTCCGGAGAGGGAAAAGGCAAGCTGGGCTGCTATGCCAAAGAGAAGGAAAAATGGCCCATGTCGATGGCAGCTCAAACAATCAATTGAAATTAATTTATTTAACATGAATTGACATCAAATTCAATTTAGCATCCAATCGAATTCAAAAGTTCACTTCCCATAATTCTTGATCTGCAAGAAATATATGGGGAATATGAGCTTGGTAATAACACGAGATTTGAGGTCGGATAACCTTTGAATGTTTGATTAATTCAACAAAAATTGGACTAAAAAATTCAAATCTGAAATCTCAGGCTTTTACAGGGGTATCAACGTAGAGGATGACGGTTGGCAGCAGAAGGTACACGAAGCGTGCAACGAAAAAGGAAACCCGGGGGGGGGTTTCACACGATCGGTCTATCCCGTGACAGGTCGCACGATAACAGTCCCCATAATGTACAATCTCTACAAAGCACAAGATGCTCTAAGTAGCCACATGGTCTACATTTGAGGGGCATTAGTAGGTCTTAATGCTCGTGAGCAATACAGTTTGATGTGTTCTAGTCGATAAAAC
This sequence comes from Chloris gayana, assembly GCA_031894775.1. Taxonomy (NCBI): domain Eukaryota; kingdom Viridiplantae; phylum Streptophyta; class Magnoliopsida; order Poales; family Poaceae; genus Chloris; species Chloris gayana. The sequence goes on from JAUNZO010004943.1 coordinate 63,450, forward strand.
ATATTTTATTCATTCCATTTTCTCTCAACATTGTAAAGAAGGTGATAATGGGTGGATGTTGAGCTGATTAGAAAACTAATTTAGCTCTCGAACACATACATACTCAAGACCTGGCTCAGCTTGACTTGATAATAAGCTTGAGCTTGCTTGTTAGACTCACGAGCCAGAGATCTAAAATAATTCAAGCATCGGATTCCATCAATCTTAGAAATTTAGTAAAACATAGCTAAAATATATTTTTTTATACTTGGTAAGATAAGAGCTAAGTATATATGTTGCTTTGAAATAAGTTTACTAGTTAAGTATTAACATAATATTTAATATTATATCGCTATTGAACTTTACTTCTTCTAGACTTTTCGAAACTCATTGAGCTCTCGAGCAACTTGGAAGCTAGCTCGATCCGACTCACTAATTTAATAAGTTAAAATACAAACTCGTCTCGTCTTGTTAAGGAACCGAGCCCAGACAAGCTGAGTCGAACTACTCATGAATCAAGTCAAGCAACGAGCTTTGAGATAACCAAACTTTCATACAAGAAGGATACTAACCAAACAATATCATGTATTAGCACCTTCTGTCTCTTTCTCTCTCTCAGTCACTCTCTCTCTCTCACACACACAGACATTTGCCACTATTTTATTTTTATGGTTGGGATTTATGCTATATTGTATAACCATTGTAATAAAGAATATAACAACTGGATGAATACAAGCACACATTTCATAATCTGTAATATCTATATTAGTCAGGTCCACTAAGTACAATCAATTCCTCTAAAGCTCGCACTGAGTTGAGCCACAACACTCAAAAAGTTGCAACGGTTGGGTATCTTCAGTCTAATGCATCTAGCCATTAATCTCCTCACAATCTCAACACTACTACGTTGACTATATGTATATTAAAATAAAGAGGCCAAACAATTTCTTTCACTTCTCCTTAGTTGGATAAGGGAAAAGTTCATTTTACTCCCCCGAACAATCCACTCTCCAAATTACACTCTGAACAAAAACTTGGCTCACTTTACTACTCAAACAATTTAAGTTGGTACAATTTACTCCCTTATGCTTTTTTTAGTTCTCTCTGTACGATATGAGTTTAGTGCTCAAATTTTGCACAACGATAAACCTTACGTTAAAATAATATAATATTTTTTAAAACATATTTTTATAGTTTAATACCATCAAATATTATCTAAATTATATAGTTCTAAAATTTTATACGATTGAAGAAAAACTATAAAGTATTTTTTTTATATAGATAATGATACCATCTATCATCATGCAAAATTTGAATAACAAATTCAAATCGTACAAAGAGAAACAAAAAGGAAAAATTGCAAAATGGAGTAGATTGAGCCAACTTAAATTGTTTGAGGGAGTAAAGTGAGCCAAGATTTTATTCGGGTGTAATTTAGACAAAGTGGATTATTTGGGGGAGTAAAATGAACTTTTCTCATTGGATAATATTAGCATGAGCAAGGTACAAACTGGCAAGGCACAACTCTCCTTAATTTCCATGTTATTATTGTTCCTAACATCAGGCATAACTCTCCTTAATTTCCATGCCGTCACCATTGGGTAATCAGGAGGCCTTAGTGCCCTAATTTATCATGACATCTTTCCCTTTAATCCATTCTCGAAATCAAAGAGATCTAGTCAATTGGTTGCTATGGAGTCTGTACATATAAATAGTGCAATTGCACATGTAACAGAGTCCATATTTGCACACATTTTTCAAGGAAGCAGTTACATGAGGAAACTTTAAATTTTGTCCCTAGACTACAAATCATTTTGCTTTCCTTCTCCTTTTTTTTTTCAGGTAACCAATACACGAATGCGCACTCCTTCGCCACATACTAGCACAACATGGAGATTGTGCGTGTGCCTAGGACATGATATGATTACTAATACTCCACAAGGATCTTTCTTTCATATGCATATTTTCATTTCATTTTCTTCCAACATATGTTGCTTCATTTGCTTAGAACATAGACCTTCTACTCTCATCAACTTCATCTTATTTGAGATCACTAATAGGTTTGAAAGCTTTATCAGTCTCTTAAGGTTAGTTTTGCATTGTTTATTTGAAACATCCAATAGAAGGGAAAGAACAGATACAAGTAACTTGGGTGTCGTGTTTGGTATTCAATTGCATCATAATTATTTTTAAATTCAACTTAGACTACCATGATTAATTACGGTATAGCTCAATTATCAAAATGAGGATGTCTAGATATTGACTTATGTGTAATTAAATTTATCTCACATATGAATGCAAAACCTCTATGCAACTTAATTATGTAGACAGACTGTGAATAGGACTAAGTTTACAAAACCAGTTATATTGTTTGGTTATTTTGATATGCTTTTTTATCATGAAGGAAGCCAGACCTACATTTTGGTGTGTATTATACATCACTTGACCCACCAGGCTTTATGAAGAATGATTCACCGTCTATTTTTTTACTAAAAACCATAGGCACTTCACTCAAGTTCCGCAGCAACACACACGAGGTATTTCACTAGTATTTGTAATATGGTCCTGCACTCTTTGATGACATATTTACCAAGACTACTATTTAGATGATAAATTGTGCAATAATGAATATCAGATGTGTAAGTAGAGAGTAGATACAACAAAGATAGAAAAGCAGAAAATGGAGGGATTGCAATTTTTTTACTCAAATGGTAAGATGAGGTTAGGATGCAATAAACTCTGTTTGAGACTTTTTTTTGACATTTATTACTATTACATAGCTTTTAACTTTAGCTGTTTTTTAGATTGCTGAGGAGAGAATAGGGGTCATATGCACCCTGAGTAGTAAAACTTAGCATCCACAATAAATCGCTCCATCTAAGACATGAACTAATTGCTGTAGGAAAACACTTATAACCATTAAAACAAAAAAAATCCTGTACAAAATCCAGTTGTCTAAATCGTTTGTTGCTTACTCACAACCATGACAATGGTGTATAGCTTGTTAATCAATCAATTCTTTAATTCCATAACAACAAATCCAAAACATATTATTTGAAAAATGAGATCCTAAATTAAATTATAATTGATTTATTATAATCAATCATCTTTAACTTGCTAATTTTTAAAAATAAAATCAGTATACTTTCTAATAGAAACAGAATAAAAAAATATCAAGTGAGTTTGGATTTCTTATTATTGTCGTCGTCGATCACCTGAGGCATATTACCGAGTGGTGAATATTGAGCTTATAACTCAAAGGCGGTTTTCGATAGGGGGAGATTATCGCGCAACTAATCACGCACTAGACAAATCGTGTGACCACTCCGCTGGCGCGCCACATGTCCTCTTCTTCCTTAGCTCCCCCGCCGGCTCCCAGTGATATCTCCAGCTCTCTTTTCCTTGTCGTCTTCCTTTGGGCTGGGGTGTAGGGGTTGCATCTGTGCGACCGGCCACGCCCAAACGTTTCCCTTTTCGATACTATAATATACAATATGTTGGCAAAAAAATGATCACACCTGATGGGTGAAGAAAATGTTTACGATATAGTTTCACTTTTGAGAACATAATGTTCAAAGTTTACTACGTCCAGATTTTTAATGTTGACATTCTGACAGCGCCAAGCCATACCAATTTGTCTAAAGTTTGCTATTCGGATGATAAAAAAAAAAAGACGGAGGGAGAGTCAGCTGACAAGTGTTGACCCAAAAATACATACAACTCGTGTTGTGCCCTCTTGTCAGTAGTGTCAGTAGGGTTCTTGGCCGAACGGTCCGATTGCTGATCGTTCTGTATAGATTGTCATTTCTGCTCGCCTAAATTGTTTGGTTATTTTGATATGTTTTTTATCAGAAGGAAGCTAGTTCTAGATTTAGATGTGTATTATAAAAAAACTTGACCCACAAGGCTTTATGAATGATTCGCTGTTTATTTTTATTAAAAAATTTGTAGGTAGTTCACTAACGTTCCGCAGCAACACGCGGGGTATTTCACTTGATAATGTAGTTGTTCATGTGATCCCAAGCTTTACATTTCTTTCAACCTCGCTACATGTTTCACATGCAAAAGATAGCTGCCGCACGATTATTCGTCCATTATTCATGTACGAGTATGTAGTAACTTTATTATCTTGTTGCCCTTACAATAAGTAACCTATTCACGGATATATTCCGTTGGTTACAAATTAATGATATGTTGTTATTCCCTCACAACATTAGAATCTACATGCAAGAAAAGGGAAACATATATAGGAAAAGGACGGCATCTGGCAATTCATGTAGAGACAAACATCGTACTGAGGATTAGCCAAACCTCGTACAGGAAAAAGTCAGGTCCATAGGTTCCTACTATCTGATAGTGCGCACAACTTTAAAAGAAATTTATCATTTCGTGTTGTCATGAGTAGGTTATAATGCTACGAGTAAAGTACATATTCAAGCCTTAAACTTGTCTAGTTGTGTACTTCTACTCTCTAAGTTTAAGCTGAAATGATATTCAGCAAGTATAACTCCTTAAATTTATTTCGGATATCATAAAAGTCCTCCACTCTCAAAATAGTGTTATCCTAATTAAAATAATACGACGAATTTGAGAGTGTGAATACAGGTTTGACCGCCCTAATACATGCTACTCTCTGATTAAACTAGTGGGTGAAAACGAATCGTTCATTATTTACGAAGTTTGTATTATTTATTAATTCTACTATTTATGATTAGAGTTTGATTTTTTAAATTTTGACATAGCAATGCTTATCAAAATTTTTGTTTTTATTTTTTAATATAAAAATGAACTAGAACATTAAGATAATGAAAAAAACAGCACGGTGAGTTCAAAAGTATGGCGACTTCTCATAAAACAAAACAATAAAGTGGCTCAAGGATTAGTCAATGAAGTATTTTTCTTGTTTCGCATCATGGGTATTGCTGAACTAGCACAGGCCCCACTCGATTTAGCATGTATTTACTCAATTTAATTGGATAACACCGTGTTTAGAAATATATGACCTAACAACTGAAGCTAATTTATGGACCTGGATTTGTATTTTAAGAGCATATGATCAAGATAACACCCGAGGATATATGTTTAGGGAGTCAAAACAACAATTTGAGAGTATTATAAGGACATAAATGTCATGACTTTGATGTTGTATATGCATTACACATTTTTGTTTGACCAAAATCAGCAGGGGAGTTCCCGACCTATTTTTTCCCAAAAATAAAATTAAGAAGAGTTCCACTGCACAAGGCTGCAAGCCCAAAAAAAGACCCTATATTAAAAATGTAGAACTGTAGTCGTCTTATTCTTCAGCATGCATCCTTGACTGGCAAAAAGACCTACATGTTTCAGTTGAATTTCTGCCTCATTTGCATGCATGATATTGTTGTATTATTTCCTTTTTTTGCCCCTTTAATGTATTCCACATGAGAGAAATCTGAATAGGATCGTCAACGTCTGTGAGTAGGGATGTATCACCTCCATATAAAAATATGAAAAATAATCGAATTAATAATGCATGGATTATCGTTTAATTTTTATTCTTCTGATGAATGTCAATATCTCCTTTTCCTAGGTAAAATGATGATATATGTTTGTCAATATAGTATTGCCTGAAAATAGGGCCGCAAGGTTGATAGTGGATCCACACTTTTTTGAAAGTGTGATCCCATCCCATAATTTCAAGAAAAGTTCACAATCAATACATCACCAGTGTGACAATTTCTTTCATTATTTTCTTGACGACAAAACATTGTTAACTCAAAGCCTGCACCTACTTCAACGTACGTATTAGTTACTAGTTGACAACATGGGACCTCATGTGGAACTAGGCCATAATGGCCTCTTGCAAACCTTCAGTAAATACAAATCAATGACGTTTGAAATTTCTTTAACACAAACACTCTGTGTAAGCATACCAATGCACACCTGAGCTCTTGTAAATAACTTTATGATAGGCTGAGCTAACGCTGATCGATCTTGAGATTCACAAAGTCACTATAGACGTCTTGCTATTGATAGTGTATTCTACACCGCCACTGAACGAATAATTAGGTGCCATATAATTGTGCAGCATTTGTGCTTGAGTTTAGGATTCGAATGATATAGATTCCACTATAGGAACCTCACCAACTATCGTGTTTTGGACTTACGGAGACAGAGAAAAGAGCTGATAACACAAGGACAAAGAAACAACTCTGACCGCTCAGAAACATGAGCTCCATCGATACCAAGTATTTGCATACGGTGACACACAAATGTTTATATACAGCGAAAGATGCAAATATATATACACACACACACACATCAATATAAAGCATGATCCCTTAATCAACTTAACATAATTTTCTGATGCTCTCGTGCATGAAGAAACAACTGAAAGAAGCAAAACACACGACCACGTACTATAGCTTGTGACGCTCACAAGTCATAAGCGCGCCGTGCAAACTCTCGCCCATGACCATCCGGGCCGTGTAAATCGATTGCACAGTCAGCCAGTGGTGTTTTTATTCATCATATACTACAGACGTCATCAACGACGACCAAATATATACGTATCCGTGAAGCTCGGAAGGTTTGCTTAAGGCTCGTCCTCGTCATCACTGCCCAGGGGCGGCGCATTCCCGTGGCCGCCGGGGTGTTGGCTGGGGCCAGGAGTGGTGTTGAGCACGGCCATGTAGCCACGCGGCGTCGCGAACATGCTACCGGCTGCAGCAGGCGAGCGCACCACGGCTTTGGTTGGGTGGTGCCTCGCGCAGCGCACCACCGGCGCGGCATGGCTGGCCAAGAGGAGGAGGCCACCATGGCCATCGCAGCAAGCGATGGAGCCGACGGCTTGGCCATCTAAGCACCGTGTATATGTGTTGTGGTTAGAGCTTGATTTCGTTGGCTGGTAGGTGATGGTGTCTCAAGTTAATTTTGTGTGGTGCGAGTGTGAGTTTGTGGGTTGGCTAGCTGGAGATGGCTTATATATAGCCGTTCGCTAGGATGAGAGACTGAGTTCCTCTTTTCTTTCCATTAGGACAAGACCTGGAATGAAAAAAATATGCCTTTACATCACTAGATAACTCCACTCCATATTACCCAACAATTAACTAAAACAGAAGATACCGATAGGAATCGATATTAATAAACAAAACATAAATCATGACGGTGTAACAATTTTATATATCATCATGATCAAAAGGTTGGGTATGCATGGTAATAAATGAACTTTATGACAGGTAGAATGAAATGTGGATGTCTACAAGGGAGGAAGTGAATTTTGACATGACTTTTTGATTGGTCTGGTTAGTTGGCATCTTTCATTTGACATTTTGCAAGTGTGACACGACAGTTTTCTAGTCTTGTTATGTGCAATGAAAGAGCATCTCTCATCAGTGCACTATTTCATTTCACAGTTTCATAGGTTGAACGAGACATTAAGTGATTGAATAGGTGTACCAATGAGGATCCGCTTGTTTCTACACATGAAAGGGGAAGAGTTTCAATGCACCTTTCATTCTCCTTTCAACAACATGGAAAAAGTGTCAATACCCTTTCATCCTAATGAAAGGTTTCCATTCTCTTTCATATTAGATATCATGCCATCTCATCTTTTTGCTGATGTGTCACCTAATAAATGTCAAATGAAAGGTCAATTGAGAATGGCTATACAGTTGATTCACTAGTCACTACAATCAAAGCAGCTGAGATTAAACCGGAAAAGTTTTCATGGTAAAACGGAAATTGTTTCCACTATCACTTCCACGAACTACTACCATTTACATTTTTATTATTTTGGAATATCATTTCTATGTGTTACGGTTGACAAAACGTGAAAAAACGCCCCTCAGTTAACCGTAATTTTTAACCTAATGTGTTTTTTTTCCTGAAAAGTAATAGGATTAGTTAAAAATATAGCTGAAACATTGACAGTCCATGTTGAAGTTAATTTGTGAGCATAATTTCGACAGATGTTAGTGGATCCATAATTTTGTAAGGGCACCAGTTCACGATGGATATTGCATCAATGGAGTGTTTGTTTCTTTCTTTTCTTGACGTCAAATCCACTTTGTTGCACAACAAAAGAAAGTTGTATGGAGTCTCCGATCGGATTATTCCGTGACATCACAAACGGACACATATGTTTGCATCCTTGTCACAACGGCCATGTATGAAAAGAACTAAAGTACAGATGAAACTCCGGATCGAAGAGCGTGCACCTACGCCAAATGATTGGTTAGCTGACAACGTGAGATCTCCAATGGAACTTTGCCATAATGCCCACTTCCAAAACCTTCAGCTAAAAAATACAATAGAAATAAAAAAATCAATACACAGATCAATGGCGTTCAGACTTAAGGAGACGGAGAAAACACTGACAACACATAAAAGGTGCCATCAATACAAAGTATTTGTACAAATGTTTACATATATAGCGAAAGATGCAATACACGCACACATCAATGAAGCATGATTCTATAATCAACTTATTATGAACGTTTATCATGCTGTCATGTATACGAACAAACCACCGAAAGAAAAAATTAAAGCACATACACATGTACTAGCTTTTGTAACGCTCATACAAACTCTCCCATGTCCATGCGGGCCACTAATCGGTCGCAGAGCCGGCCGTCGTGTGCACCGTCCGGACAGTGTTTTATTCATCATTACTATACTAGGCCTTAATTAGGGCTTTGGTAAGATTAGAAGCTTGTTAGGGTTCATCGTTGCTACTGAGAGGAGACACCTTGTTATGATGGGTGGATGGGCTGGGGCCAGGAGTGGTGTTGAGCACGGCCTTGTAGCCACGCGCAGCAGCAGGCGAGCGCACCACGGCCTTCGTTGGGTCGTGTTCGTGCCTCGCGCAATGGACCACCGGTGCCGCATGGCTGGCCAAGAGGAGGAGGACCATGGCCGTCACAGCAAACGCTGGAGCCAATGACTTGGCCATCTCAGCACGTGTATGGGTTGTGGGTAGCTTGATTTCGTTGGCTGATTTGTGATGGTGTGTTTTGGCTGGTGCGAGCGGTGGTGGTGAGTGAGTTGAACTGAAGGTTGCTTATATAGGCATTCACTTGGAGCCCGAACTAATAAGGCTGATATATGACAATTGGCTTGGGTGATGAGATACTGAGAGATGCTCTTTTCATGCCATTAGAACATAGTAACTAGAAATAAAACTGGGCGTATGCATTGATTACTAGATAACTCACTTCACTGCCCACTCAAAAAAAAAAAAAAGATAGCGCACTTCATGTAACCCAATAATTATCTAGCAACTATGCGACTGTTATGAGCCCTTTATATTTTCAGGTAGCAATAACATTTCTTTTTTCCTTTACCATAATATATCTGTTTTTCAAATTAACAATAGTAGTATGCCACCCTTTGAATGTGTATTAGAGATTAGACCCATGGATTTTTGGATTTCACAATGTCAACACATGACCATGTTGTTGAAGAGCATGTGTCAAATATCATTGAATAAATATTTAATTAAGCTATACATATAAACATTTGTGTCTTCTGATTTTACAATGTCAACACATGCACCATGTTACTGAAGAGCATGTCACATATCGTTGAAACAATAATATTTAGCTATAAATATAAACATTTGTGTTGGATCAGCGACTTAACCCATGCAGACAAGTTCATGCATAGCAGGAAACCTAAGGACTGATGACAATACAACATGTACTGCCTTCGTTTTAAAAGTGTTGTGGTTAGGACAACAACTCTTTATTTTTTAACTGAAATTTTTATTCTAATGACAATAATTTCAGAATGAATGGAGTAAATGATTGATACACTTTTACTTATGTGTACGATCTGCACATGCCAACACTTCATAACCACATAATTGAACCTCTTTTGGCTAGATAACTGTAAAATATTGCCCACTGCCATATATATATCCCTAAAGCAATACTATGTAGTTATGCCGTTGATACTAGTATTAGCAACCACAATGGGAAAATGAAAAAGTAAAAGGCCAACTAACAAGTTGCGGAGACAGCACAACATTCCAGAGCAAATATGCACTTATGTAGAGTGGAAAATTAAAAGAAGGATTAGTCATCCGTGGTTTACCTCGAATGATTACATGGCATGGTTGCATTAGCAAGAATGACATCTAGTATTCTGCATATGCGAATGTTCAAAGGGAAAAGAAACATGCACACTCGGACTGGTACTTGCTACCGAAAGAGAGATTATGCATGCATGTTTTTGCTAAAGTAGTTTAGGCGAGCTTTCTTAGTGCTTGAAATGGAGGGTCCATTTGGAAAACAGAATAATTCAAAACCTTGACTAGCCGAATTTTTTGCGGCAACAAGAAATATACAAATAATTTTTTTAGATAATAGAAATAAATTCCAGCCTCTACAAAATATGCAATAAGTATCAAAAGAAGTGTTTGCTTGTGCTCTAGTAGAAGAAAAATACTGCAAATTAAATCATTTCCGGTAATCTATTAAATTTTGTGGCCATCATATCTGTTCTAAGGTTTCTTTTATTCTTTTGACCGCTTCAGTTCTTTTCAGTTTGCTGGTCTTTTGTTTTAGTTGATCATCCTATTTTTTAGTTTTTACTGCTGCTCTCATTTTTGCTAAAAAAATGGTATATCTAATGTAAGAATTCCTGTTTGCAGGCCAAGAACAAACCAGGGCCAAAAACATAAGGGAAGATATATACACATGCTTTTATTAGTTCTTGGAGCTTGGGCATGAAGGGTCCATCTGGAATTTGAAATATGAAAGCGGTGTGAACTGTGGAGGAAATTAAACAACCGAACTCAATGACTTGACTGACAGATTAGTGCGGTACCAAATTAAAGAAGCACAACGAACTAGTCAAAAGAAGTCTTTGCATGCTCTAGTGGAAAAGGTAATGTAAAAAAAAATCTTATTATCTCCATTAAATTCCATGGCCATCATATCTACTCGAAGTTTCTTTTCTTCATTTGTGATCTTCCGTGCTTGATAATTTGTCTTTTGTTTATTATTAGTTGACCTTTTCTATTTCCTGTTGCTCGCATTTTTTGGGGCCAACATTGTGTTTGGTTTCATTTATTTTTTAAAAAAAGAGAGAATTGCCTATGGATTCATGTTTTTTTAAAGAATCAAAAGAAGTATTTGCATGCTCTAGTACAAAAGGTAATGTGAAAAATATTCCAATTATATTTTCAATAAATTCCATGGCCATCAACTACTCGAAGTTTCTTTTCTTCATTTGTGAACTTTACGGTCTCAATAATTTGCTGTTTTGTTTATTATTAGTTGTCCTTTCTGTTTCTCGCCGCTCGCATTTTTATGGGCCAACTTTGCCGTTGGATTCATTTTTCAAAAAAATAAAAAGAAAAGAGAAGTGCGTACGGATTCATGTTTCTGTGCCACATTTAGGCGCCAGGCCTCAATGGTAAGAAGTAAACCTATCTAGCGAACGCTCGAACAGAAAATACGGTTGGCGCATACCGTGCCAGTCAGCAGCTGCTGAAGAGCCTCACGGGAGTGGAGCGGAAGCGCCAAAGGCGATGGGCTCGCTGGCACTGCAAAAAGCAGCAACGCTTCCAAAGGTGGTTTGGTGACTACGGATCTGTGAAGCAGCAACGCTTGCAAACATGCACTTATGTAGAGTGGAAAAAAGAAGGATTACTCATCCATGGTTTACCTCGAATGATTACATGGCATGGTTGCATTAGTAAGAATAACATCTCTATTATTCTGCATATGCGAATATATGTTAAAAGGGAAAAGAAACATGTACTCGACTGGTACTTGCTACTGACAGAGAGATTATGCATGCATGTTTTTGCTAAAGTAGTTTAGGCGAACTTTCTCTTAGTGCTTGGAAATGGAGGGGTCCATTTCGAAAACAGAATAATTCAAAACTTTGACTAGCAGAATTTTTTGTGGCAACAAGAAATATACAAATAATTTTGTTACATGATAGAAATAAATTCCGGCCTCTATAAAATATACAATAAGTACCAAAAGTGTTAAGAATACTTAAAGGGTCACTTATATATCTATATATACATCATGTATTCATAGGACTAATAAGAAAAAGAATAAAAAAGAGACCCGAAGATCCACATATACATTGTGTTCATGCGTCTCTCTTATAGCATTGGAAAGAAAAACGAGTTCGTTCAACAATCTTCTCACGCCTTTTTACTTGGAATCGAAAATGGAAACGGATTCGGTGATCTCTGATAAATATTATTCTTAATATGTTATCAGCATCTTTGCTCTACAAACTGGATACGAGATGATTGAAACGTGCACGAACTGGTTCTGACGCCGTTGCCATGGATGTCGTCATCTCCGAGCAGGCAGGTCTTCGACGGTGCCCATTGCCCTACGCGGCAAGCACAAAAGCCACGACGTCCAAACACTGGTTTGCTACTTGTTTGTTCCACTCAATATTGATGATTCTTTTCGGTTCCATGGAGTTACGTCAGACTTGTGCGCGAGACTCATTTATTTTTGTTTGCCGGCCCAGTTACATCAGTTCCTTGATGCATGTTGCAACCAACGCTCACAACCACGGACCGCCCCGCCCGAAGCGGTAGTGGTCACACAACATACAGACATGTTGGGCTCCGTGCGAAAGCCAGTGGTCATTAACATCCCTCGCTTGAAGCGGTAGTCCTGATCATGGATCTACTACAACGATCTACTGTAACATACACACGAGCATGTTGATCAGACTACACTATAGTAATAAAGCATTGTAGCCACGATCGGGAGGCTCTACAGCCGCGGTCAGACCCAACCGTGACTAAGTTTGTGAGGCTATAAAATAACTATTTGTAGCATTGCAAACCAGACCAACCGTGACTATAGTACACCACTATAGCCAAAGTTTGACATTGTCAACCGCCGTTGTTGGTTCTTTTAACAATAAAAAAATAAATACGTATTATAGATTATCACTACTACAATATCGTCCAAAGATAGCACCTAAGAATTTCCAGTAATAACGGACACCAGAATTCCCGTTATTACGAGTGCGATGAACATGACGTCATCATGGCCGCACGTTATTACAGTGGTAATAACGGGCGACCGTGACATCATACTCTGCGCTGTTATAATAGTGGAGGGGCGCCCAGTAATAATGGCCGACGACGACATCAACTCGACCGTTATTACGGTGATCCATCGTAATAACGGTCAATCCTGATGTCATGACCGACCGTTATTACAGTGAGTCACCGTAATAACGGGTACTAGATGACATCATCCTTGCCGTTATTACAGAGCTCACTGTAATAACGTCGCTGCGGTAACATCACAGCGCCCGTTATTACAGATCTTGCGTACATAAAACGTTGTCTTCTTCCTCCTCCCGACACTTTGTCCGTAGAGGCGTAGACCTCGGGGCTGCTGTCCGTAGGGTGGCCGGAAAAAAAATCAAAAAACAAGGGGGAAGGTTTTGAATCTGTTTTTTTCAAGGAATTTGTTCAAGGAGGTAAATCCGTACCGATCCATGTATTTTTTTCATGTTTAGATGTGGTTTTCCCCATATTTTGCAAGTTAAAGTTTCCTAGCATTTGGAGCTCTTTTTTACCAAAATTATGCATAATAAAAGTTGAAAATTATCATATATCTTCTATATCCAACTTATATTTGTCATCTTCTTTTGTCTCATGGCTTTCTTATGTACTTTACATATTAACATTTTGAAGATCTAGTTTTGGATCTAGACCATGTATATGATAGGAGAGAGAGAGGTTGGGATGAGGGTGTGAAAAATTAATAAATTGAAAAAATTGTGATTATTTTTTACCTACAATATAATATTTATTTGGGTACGTTGTAGTTGATTTTTTGTTATATATATCTATATTGATATATGTAACTAGATTACTGTTATTTATTTTTTTGGTATAATTTAACTATGTTAGATTTATGTAAAAATATATTTGAATAGAAAAATATAGAGAGAGGGTGATGAGGGTGTGGAAAATTAATATATTCATAGATTGTGACATTAATATAATATCTTTTTGCCTATATTGTAGTTGAATATTTACTAATATATCTAAAGTATCCTATGTAACTAGATTAATATTGTTACTTATATATTTCGGTAGAGTTTCACTATATTTATTTTTACAATATATAGAGAATGGAAGACCGATCTTGGATGTACGATGGTGCGGGAGGAAATGCTCTCCTCTATTTGAGAAAAGTCACCGCATTTGTTGAAGCAGCTAAGCGAGCACGCTGCAAGGAGGGGAACACAGACATATTTATTGTCCATGCTCGAGGTGCAAGAACTTGTTTATTATGATATACCAGAGACAATCCGTGAACACTTGTTGGATAATAGCTTTGTTAAGAACTACCATATCTGGACCAAACACGGCGAAACGCAAACACATGCGGAAGGTAGCACCGAGCGAGTGATAAGTGCAGCAGAGCAGAATATGTACTGATCAACGGATAAGTGCAGGATGTTATATCGGAGAGAATGCAAGAACCGGAGGGCAACACGATAATGCCTTTCATGTCGACCATGACAGCGATGGTTTTGATGGTGGTCCGGATGTGGAGGAACTATTGGGTCATATTGGTCGTGAGAACTTAATGGAGTGTAACAGAGAATATTTGGATAATTTTGAAGAGTTCAAGAGAGCATCGAAGGAACTCCTGTACGAGGAATGTAAAGGTTGTGATAAGGATTGCACGGCCTTGCAGGCAACACTAGAACTTGTGACCCTTAAGGCAAAGCATGGCTGGTCGGACACAAGCTTCAACGAGCTTTTGTAACTCTTGGCACGATTATTGCCGAAACCTAACTCTTTGCCTACCAACACATACCATGCAAAAAGAAATTATCACCGTTGTCACTAGGCGTACAAAAAATACACGCTTGTCCGAACCAATGTATACTGTACCGTAAGGATCATACCAATAAGACAAGATGCCCAACATGCAACGCGCGTCGGTACAAAAATGAAGATGCACTAGGCCCTCTAGTGGGTTTTGGTGATAAATGACAAATGATTAAAAGATCTAATGTGGTTAT
>JAUNZO010004944.1:600000-772925 GCA_031894775.1 Chloris gayana
TGGCTTTCTTAAGTTTGAAGAAATTATGTACATATGTATATGTATGTATATATATACATGTTATATGACTTTTATTTATTTATATACATATATCTTATATAAATATTATGTGTTTACTTTTATATATATATATATATATATATATATATATATATATATATATATATATATATAAAAGTAATACATTCTACTCCCACCTGTAGTTACTCCCATGTTTGAAAAACCACCTTAGGTATGGGTACATACCCATTTATCATTTCGAGTATGTGTACATATTTAAAATAAGAATTTACAAAGTGATAACCATGAAATTTTTTTGAGTGGAACTCATATATTTTTGCACCTTGTGATATATCTCCTTTCTATGTAGAGAAAGGAATATGTCCACATACCATTTTTAAAAATCAAGTATCTGTACATACTTTTTTTAGAGACCCCAAATATAAAGAAATACCCTCTAATTTGTCGGATACAAACACGAAGTAACTACACCCGAGAGTAGAAAAAAGCTTCATAACTCGACGCTAATGGGTACCTCGAGTATCGAAGGTACTGAATAGTTATTCAATACCTGCACCCAACTACGTACTGGGCATGCAGCATATGCACACTAGGCAGCGCGCTGCGCTGCAGCAATCAAAGCTCCCACCTGCCCCACCGAATTAATGAATTACTAGTAAAAAGAAAGTCATTGATTGACGCATGCATGCGTGCATGTGCATGCATGAAAACTCAATTCTCCAACTTGGCTATTTTTTACTCTTTTTTGTAATAATAATTAAATGAATTTTTATATCATGTGTTACATAATAGGAGCATAAATCTTAATAGGATGGGTTGTAAAAACTAAAAAATAGCAATGTTGATTTATAAAACTCCTGATTTTTTTTTGTTAGAGAAAGTATGCATGTGTCATGGAGCAGTCAAATCATAAAATTTGGTGGCTAAGGGTAAAAACATGGATTTATAAGGGAGTAAAGTCCAACATGTTAAGTAATAAAAAATATTAGCAAGGTTTGATCTCACGAGCGCACTAGGCGAACTAGGTTGTCGAACGTCGCAAGTATTAAGCAAAATCCCGGATCTACACTGAATAGTGGTTGTGAAATAATTCATTAGATTATAATCTTTTGTAAGAGAATGCTATTCAACAAAGGTATGTGGTTGTAAAAAAGTACAATTTCTGAATATAAAAACTCACTATAAGTGTAAAAGGTACTATAATTGTAATTGGTACCATACATAAATATAAAAACTCAGCCTTGTGATTGTAATTACTATTTATATTTACACTCAATTGTATCAGATATTTATTTGATATCTTAGCTAACAAGGTCACAACCTTTAGAAAAATGGTGTTTGTTTTACAAGTAACAACCTTTGACAATGAAAAATTATCCCTCAAGTGGAAGCGTTTTGCGGTCACATGTTAATAGACCAGTTCATACAACCGTAAAACATTACTATTTATACTGTCAAAAACCCTTCATTTCCTTTATCCCATTGAGATTTTACGGTCATGATTTTTTTGTTAAGTGCAGGAAATAAAAGTCTAAGAGATTTATGGTTGCCCCAATAGACTTTATGGTTTAAAAAGTGATAGGGAGGCAATCAATATGTTTAGGAATATATTACTATTTATATTTTATAGTATTAGTTTTTATGGTCCCCTCCCAAATTACAGAACATGCTAAGGTCCACCATGCAAGTAGGTATGCACCTGCAGCTGCATGTAGGCAAATGAAAGCAAAGCGTGTGAAACTAATTCCATATTTGCATGCATGCAAAGCGCATCTGCAAGCCAACATTTACCGTTAGTTTTTTTCCTTTTGTTTGATTCAATATAGAAGCATTGTTTGATAAGAGGCTTTGCCAAATAATTTTGCAACACTATTATGAAGTGAACAAACTCTACAGCTTGGCATTCTTATTTTGCCGTGGTATTTTTACTCGTCAAGATGATGAGAAAGAGATTGAAAGAAGAAATAATTTGGTGACTAATCATAAAACATGGGTTCAAAAAATAAATATTAACATTTTATAAGTAACATAAGCTAATAATTGAGTAAGATATCTTAGCATCTATGGACTATATTCTTGTGAACCATAAACTTTTAGAGATGGTATGTTGTAAAACATCTTCCGGAAAAATGTTTAAATCATAAAAAATTATTGCTCAGTGTGTAAAAACTACTAATGTCAAATAATAAATCCCCTTATTATGTATTACTCTCCGTCATGCTTCTTTTTATTAAAGTAATAATAAATGCTAAACTTGACCATGTTAGAAGAAAAGTTTGAAGGTATTTTTTTTGCTTCTTGCATGAGGTAGCAATTGTGCCTAGACACGAGGAAAAGTAAATCCATAGGAGCTGCATTCTTATAATTGCAATCCTGGCTCTTTATAGAAATTCACTAACCTTTTTCACGCTTCATAAAAACATCATTTAAATGACAGATTTTTTACAATATCGAAGTCAAAAAATGTAATAGCTTGAACAATAAAGGCAAGTAAAACCAAACTATAAGATATTGTTAGTACAACACATGATTAATTATTTTTGCTTGAGCTTGTGACTTTTTATTGTTAAAATGTGATTTAAATCATAAAAACTTATAGCTTGGCCTTCCTGCTATCAAGAGCATCCCGATGGTCTCAACCACGGACTTCGGATGGCATCGGATATTAGGTTTGGTAGCACGGACAACATTACTCATGTCCTCCTCATCCTACAATAAAAGTATGTATACAATTAGGAAGACTTTCATTGACAAGTACAAATTACGTGTATACAATTCAGATGCATGTATATGAAAAACGTATACAACACTAAATATATGCAAATAATGATTCTTCGTTCTGCTGTATTGTTGACGGTCGTTACGACCAATTTCGACCGTCAATTAGTCAAATAAATGAGAAGGACTAGGCATGTCGTACACGCATTTTACTTAGAAATAACCTAGTTCCACTTGTA
This sequence comes from Chloris gayana, assembly GCA_031894775.1. Taxonomy (NCBI): domain Eukaryota; kingdom Viridiplantae; phylum Streptophyta; class Magnoliopsida; order Poales; family Poaceae; genus Chloris; species Chloris gayana. Next base: position 602,979 of record JAUNZO010004944.1, read on the forward strand.
CCTCTAGATTTTTAGTGTGCAGGTGGATAATGATGAATTCCGGGCCCCGAGGCGACAAATCAACACTTTTACAAAACTTCCATTTCGCCGCGGGAATCAACTCCAAGATAAAAGGCCAATGACCACGAAATCCAACACAAAGAAGGCCACAAGCAACTGGAACAAAGACCAACATCCAGTGGGGGAGCCAATCGCCAAAGCCCAGCCCAGGAGGGGCTGGAACCAGCTCGGCCGAACCCACCGGGGTGGTTCGGCCGAACCAGTATGGTGGCCCCCCGGCCCACTTTTCTCTCGGCGGTTTGCCCACCGCCTCGGAGGTCGGTTCCACGCGCATTAAATGCCACCGACCTACGAAACCGCCTCCAGGAGCCGACCTTTCAAGCCTATATAAGGAGGGGTACCCCCCTCCTTAACACACACAACAACACAAGGATCATTCTCTCCTCACACTAGAAGTTTAGAGGCTTTCTAGGTAGTGCTAGGCTTAGTAGTGGGCTGCCTCATTGCTCCCAAGGTCTTGTGGAGAATTGGGTATAGCTCTTGTATCCTCTCTTTGTAAGACTTGATCTTTTTATATGGAATACTTTCGTTTATATCCTTGTCATGAGCTTGACAGAGTAGTCATGATCTTGCTTGATCGTTCATCGTTCGTTCATATGAGTTCATCGTTCGTTCTTCGTTCTTCATTAATAGAAGATGAACACATATCGAATGTTCTTCGTTCGTTCATACTTGACCATCGATTACTCTTGATCTTACTTGGTTGATTGCCGTTCGTCGCTCATTCTTGAGCGACGAACGCCTTTGCATGACTTAGTGCTAGCTTTGATCCTTTCGTCTGGCTTATGCTAGTTAGACTAGTGTTCTTATGAATAGGCTTCGGGTTCATCGTCCCGCAAGGGTGCTCTAGATTTACCACCATGTCGATCCGTAGGATTGGGGTGCCTCGAGGGATCTAGAGTTGTGGTTAGTGACGCCGGCATGGTGTCTGGGGTTATCTACCCACCTTTGAATGTGCTTCGTGTCCCACGGTTTGTAGAGGTAGGTGACAAGAAGTGACAGCCTTGTCATCCAAAGTAATCCTCCACGTTCGGGCATGGCATAGGAGTCTAAAAGGCCGGAGTCGCGAGGCGGACCTCGCGTAAGACGGATCTCCCGATGATGCCTAGGCATTAGACGCTTGCTTACGCTTGCATGATCTTGGATGTTAGGTAGAAGCTGCGCACTCATATGAATGTTGTATCATTAGGAGTAGTGGTCTGCTAGTCTAGTTTAGCTTTATCTAGGATTGCCTCTATCCCTTTTATTAGAGAATGCATTGCCTTGGTGTGTGTCACACTATCCTCAATTTATTGCTCCTAACCCCTGCATTGGAATGTGATTACTTCATCACTCTTTTGTAACACCATGAGCATAAGTACTCTTATCAACCATGTCTTCCTTTGGGAAAATATAAATACGATACCCTTGAATACTCTCGGGTGAAATGCTACAACGGGTTATCCGTCCGCTGCGGATATTCATGACCCACCTTATAATACATATCTAGTACTTGTACTGGATGTGGATTATTTGGTTAAATAGTGCAAGTGACTTAAACCCTTGGCTCTCCCGCGGTCACGTGTTTCTTTCCGCGTGACCTTAAGAGATGCCAACAAGGGGGTCTTGTTGACGGTCCTTATGGTCCAATTTTACCGTCAACATGTTGCATCTTTTTGAATCAAACACCATCACCAAGAATAGACATAGGGATTATTTCTAACAAATTCCACTAGTCTTGGTGAAATTATGAATGCAGGTGCAATTCATATGAAAACAGGGGAAAACATGCACGAAACATGGACTTTGCAATCGACGGATTTTCCCCGACTAAAGAATATAGTCCAAAAGCCCAAAACCACAAAACAGAGCCTCAACATCAAACCAAGCAAGTGGATTGGGCCAAGACACAGCCAGGGGAAGGCACCGCAGAAGAATCAAGCCCGGGGAGTTCAGCCGGCTCGGCCGAACCACCCTAGTGGGTTCGGCCGAATCGACAGTGGGCCCCCCGGCCCATCTTTCTCTCGGCGGTTTGTCACCGACGTCCGGAGGTCGGTTCCACCTGCAATTAATGCCACCGACGTCCGGAACCGCCTCCAAGTTGCCGACCTTCCAAGGCTATAAATAAAGGGCTACACCCCCTCTCTCAACACACCACCAACATCAAGATACAAGACAAAACTCTCATCCTTAGGCCAAGGGCCTCTTGTATTTTAGTAGAATAGGAGAGAGGGCAAGGAAGAGGAAGGAGTGTTCCTCCCTTTTTAAAGTGGAGTAGTATTTCCTTTTCTTTTACCTTGGCGTGTAAACACTCTTTTTGGTGATTTATACGTGGTGATCTACTTATCTATCGTGACATATCTTTGTGTTAGACGTAATTCTTGTTATACTTGTTTACGGGATCATCGTCGCAAGAAGTACTCTAGCTTTCTGAACTCAGCTCTAGGCCGAGGCTAGAGTAGTGGTCAATAGCATAGACGTGGTGTCTAGGCCGGAGATCGCCTTTGTTTGCCGTGTGCCCCACGGTTTGTAGAGGTAGGTGGCAGGAAGTGACAGCCCCGTCATCCAAAGGAACCCTCCACGTTCGGGTACATAGTAGAGCTTTCGAGATCGGAGTGGCTTGGCGCACCAAGCCTAAGACGGTGCCCGAAGTAAACAAGTCTAGCTTGCGTTCGTCTACCTTTAAAGGATAAATAGATAAGAGTCACCCTCTCGACCCTATTTTGCTACGTTGTCTTGGTTGTCCTTGGGTAAACTAACCTTGTTGCGGAAATACTCTGTTCCTCGCGGATATAAATACGATACCTTGGAATACTCCCGGTGAAGTGCTACAACGGTATTCCGTGCGCTTGCGGATTCATTCGTGACGTAAGAAATACCAACAAGCATTTCTCGGCGCCGTTGTCGGGGAACGGTTGTTATCTTTGTAACGAATCAGGTTTGCCCTCGTAATCTATCTTACTTACCGTTCTGTTTTTATTTTTTTCCTTACATTCAAAATTTCACAAAAACATATCATGGAGTCACACCCAACCATCCAATCTTTCTCCACTCCACGGGGTGAACTCTTAGAGCCACCATCATCATCACAACCTATTTCTTCACCCGGCTATGAGTTCTCCCCGATTACATTTCGATGATTAGAGGTTTATCCTTTTCGGGTTTTAAACATGAAAATCCTTATGAACACTTGCGAGAGTTTGAACATTTGTGTTCATGCCGATTGATCCATGGCATGACACAAGAAACATTGAAGTGGAAGTTGTTTCCCTCTCTCTCAATGAGAAGGCGAAGCAATGGTACACTTACACCGCTAAGAGAGTGAACGGTGATTGGAAAGAATTGCGAGACAAATTTTGTCTAGCATTCTTCCCCGTATCTCGTATCACTTCTCTACGAGCGGAAATAATAGGCTTTCGACAAGAAGAAAAGGAAACCTTAAGTGCGTCATGGATTCGGTTCTGTTCTCTAACGTACTCCGGACCAGAATTATTGCTCCCCGAACCCGTTTTATTACAACACTTTTATTCGGGATTGAGCAACGATACCGCACTTTATCTTGACACGGCCGCGGGTGGATCTTTTTCTCATAAGACCATAGCGGAAGCACACGAACTTTTGGATCGAATTGTGGAAAGCACACCTTTTTCCGCTGACTTACTCGTAGAGTCGGAGTCGAAGATGAGGAACTCGTTGTGCAAGAGACACAACACTTGGTGCCCATGATGGAGCACCTAGCACTCGAGTCCTCATCTAACACAAGAACAATGATAGAGGAAGATGAACCTCTTGATTTCCCATTTGAGTTCAAGGAAGAAATTTTTGAAGATTTTGGAAACACCTTGAACTACTCCTATCAAAAGAAACCAAGCACTCCCCGCACCAACCCCCGAACCTATTGAAAAATCTCTTCTCTTAAAAACTGTTCGGAAGTTGACAAGCAATTATGAGCGATGAATGGTTGATGGAAAACGAACTTTCTTCTGAAGTTCTTCGACTTGATAATCCTAGATCAACCATTCGTGGCTCAATTCGGGGAGTAATGGTAGATGTTCCCTATAATCCTCTAGTAGGTGCCAACATCATGTCCGAATCTTTTGCTTCAACTTTATTTGGAAACGAGACATGGGCACCTTCCGACAAACTCCTTAAAGCCCCACCGGGGCAATTTTTTGAGAGTTTGGGGATCATTAGAGATGTTTGCATTAAGCGTAATGAAGCGGAGGTTTCCTTGGACTTTCACGTTTTCGAATCCCGGATTTCGATGTTTTGGTCTGGTCATCCCATAGAAAAGCTTTTCTTAGGGATATCACCTTCGAGAACCTTAGACTTCACCCTCGGCAAGAAAACTTTTTCTCTTCCTATCATTCATGCACAAAACTCTTTTGCCGAGGAGCCGCTGGTGGAAGAAGAATGCATGGAGGAGGTTATGGCAATTTTTCCTCATGAAAACCCCGAATCATCCTTGGATGAAGATGCTCTTGATTTCATTTTAGAAGAGGATGATTCGGCGGAAACTTTTGAGCTGCCCGAAACTTTTACACCTACGCCACCTCCCGTAGAGCTCAAAACTCTTCCACCAGGCTTGCGCTACGTTTTTCTTCACGGAAATCCCGAAACCCCCGTCATCATAAGTGACAAGCTTTCGGAAGAGGAAACTGCAAAACTCTTAGCCGTGCTAGAAAAACATCACTCCGTTTTTGGGTACTCGCTTGGAGACCTCAAGGGAATCAGCCCCGCTCTTTGCACCCATCGCATTCCCATAGACCCCGATAGTACACCATCTAGGGAACCTCAAAGGAGGTTGAACAATGCGATGCGGGAGGTCGTTAAAAAGGAGGTCTTAAAACTTTTACATGCCGGCATTATCTATCCCTGTTCCACACAACGAGTGGGTGAGTCCAAGGCAGGTCGTACCCAAGAAAGGAGGAATGACGGTCGTCCATAATGACAAAAATGAGTTGATCCCTCAACGCACCGTCACGGGATGGAGGATGTGCATAGATTACCGAAAACTTAACAAGGCTACAAAGAAGGATCATTTTCCGCTGCCCTTCATCGATGAGATGTTGGAACGGCCGGCAAATAATTCTTTCTTTTGTTTCCTTGATGGGTATTCAGGATATCATCAAATCCCCATCCATCCCGACGATCAAAGTAAAACCACTTTCACATGCCCCTATGGAACTTACGCCTATCGACGAATGTCTTTTGGGCTTTGCAATGCACTCGCTTCTTTTCAACGTTGCATGATGTCTATCTTTTCCGACATGATCGAAGAGATTATGGAAGTATTCATGGATGATTTCTCTGTTTATGGAAAAACCTTCGATCATTGTTTAGAAAATTTAGACAAAGTCTTGCAACGTTGTCAAGGAAATGATTTAGTGCTCAATTGGGAGAAATGCCATTTCGTGGTTAGAGAAGGCATAGTTCGGGGCATTTGATTTCTCGAAAGGGGGATAGAGGTGGACAAAGCTAAATTAGAAGTTATAGAAAAGCTTCCACCTCCCGTGAATGTTAGGGGCATTCGCAGCTTTCCGGGACATGCGGGGTTCTATCGTCGGTTTATCAAAGATTTCTCTCAAATTGCTAGACCCCTTACAAATCTGCTTGCGAAGGATGCACCCTTTGAGTTTATCGATGAATGCATGACTCGCTTTCACTACCCTTAAGAATGCACTCATCTCGCCGCCAATTATCCAACCCCCGATTGGACGCTGCCTTTTGAGATAATGTGTGATGCTAGTGATTTTGCTGTGGGGGCTGTTCTTGGCCAAACTAGAGATAAAAAGCATCATGCAATCTCCTATGCAAGCAAAACCTTGACTGGAGCTCGGCTTAAATTACACTACCACCGAAAAAGAGCTCCTTGCTGTTGTTTTTGCTTTTGATAAGTTTAGATCCTACTTGACTCGGAGCAAAAGTCATTGTTTACACCGATCATGCTGCTTTAAAGTTTTTGCTCAATAAGAAGGATGCTAAACCTCGTTTGATAAGATGGGTTCTTCTACTCCAAGAGTTTGATGTAGAAATCCGTGATAAGAAAGGAGTAGAAAATTCCGTGGCAGATCATTTGTCGCGTATACAATTCACTAACCTGCAGGAATTACCCATCAATGATTTCCTACGCGATGACATGCTGCTCCTAGTGAGGGACTCACATCCATGGTACGCCGACATTGTGAACTTCATGGCAACGGGGTACGTACCACCCGGAAAGAGCAAGAAACGACTCATCTATGAGAGTCGCCGTCACTTATGGGAAGAGCCCTTCCTTTACCGTGTCTGCGCCGATGGATTGCTAAGGCGATGTGTGCCCATACCCGAGAGCACACGAATCATTGAGAAGTGCCATGCATCGCCATACGGGGGACACTACGGCGTGTTTCGTACACAGAGCCAAGATATGGCAAAGTGGCTTCTTTTGGCCAGCCATGTACGAAGACACAAAGGAATTTGTCGAGCGATGCCCGTAATGTCAAAAAGTTGGAGGCATCACGGCAAGAGATGCAATGCCCCTCAATTACAATTTACAAGTCGAGCTCTTCGACGTATGGGGCATTGACTTCATGGGACCGTTCACCAAGTCACATGACTGCGAATACATCTTGGTGGCGGTAGACTACGTGTCTAAGTGGGTGGAAGCAATGCCTTGCAGGGCCGCAAATGCCAAGCATGCTCGCCGGATGTTCCACGAAATTATCTTCCCAAGGTTTGGAACACCGAAGCTAGTGATAAGCGACGGAGGGTCTCACTTCATTGATAAGACCTTCCGAAGCTTCCTAAGAGAACTTGGCTCAAGGCATAATATCGCTACTCCATACCACCCTCAAACCAATGGGCAGGCCGAGACCTCAAACAAGCAAATCAAGCGGATCCTGCAAAAGACCGTAACAGAAATGGGGAAGGGATGGAAGGACAAGCTACCCGATGCACTATGGGCATACCGTACAGCATACAAGACACCCATAGGCATGTCCCCATACCAGCTCGTGTACGGGAAAACATGTCATTTACCCGTCGAGACGGAACACCGAGCGTATTGGGCCATCCGGAAATGGAACATGGACTTTAATGGTGCCGGACGCAAAAGAAAAATGGAGATAGCTGAGTTAGAAGAATGGAGAGACAAAGCGTACCACAACTCAGCTATATACAAAGAAAGGACAAAAAGGTGGCACGACAAAAAGATAAAGATAAAGGTATTTAAGGTTGGAGATAAGGTCTTGCTATTCAATTCACGGGTGAAACTCTTCGGGCATGGAAAATTAAGAAGTAAATGGGACGGACCATACACGGTTATTGACACCTCGTCACATGGAGCAATCACACTTCAAGACGACGAAGGTAAAATATTTAAGGTAAATGGTCAGCGCCTTAAAATTTATTTCGAGCCCGATAAAGATAAAGAATTTGATGTCATGCACTTGATTAATTTAAATTTTCTCTCATGATAGCTCTTTCTTATCTATATCCCGTAGTATCTCTTTCCCCGAAATAATTTTAGCAAGCAATCAACCGTAAAAAGAAGGGGACCGTAGGGGCCCACTACAGCTCGGCCGAACCCCCTTGCTGGTTCGGCCGAATCCAGATGCAGACTCCTAAACGGTCACTTTTTTCTTTCATCTTTTGTCTCCAACGGTCACAAGATCAAATCTCCCCGCTTAGTGCCTTCCATGCTGTGGGAAAAATCAAATTAATTCTTTCCATGCTTTTATCTATAAATGAAGGTGTTTTCTTTCATCTTTCCCTTGCACCTTTCTTCCACCTTGTCCTTTTCGCACAAAAAAAAAAAAGCTTTTGCCCAGCACCATGGACAGTAGCATCCCAAGCCTCGACGTCTCCGTCACCACCAGCGAGCTTTGCCGCCAAGTCGGCCTCGAAGACATCCTTGATCATGTCTCCATTCCCAGCGAGCAAGCCTTGATGATCCATGATCTACCGCTCGCTATTGAACCTCCACCCACAGCAGCAAGAACACCCTCCAAGAGCTCTCCCGCTGCTGTGGCACCTCGCCAAAAGAAGGGGAAATCTACCCCCAAGAAGAAGAACGCCGACGCCGCCGACAACGCTCTCCCTCCCGGAGAGAAGTACGTCGGCACCCTCGCTACCAAGAGCGGGCAGGTGGTGCACCATCAATATGAGGGGCGCAACCTGCCTAGCCCCATCAAGAAGCCCGGCGAGAGGTTCAAGATCAAGGGAATCCGCGGTGGCGGAAAGCAGCTCATCCCGCCGCTCACCTCGGCGGAAAGAGAGACGCCCGCGAATCCGTGGGCGACACTCCTCCTAAAAGGATAAGGAGGCGTCTCTCTCCCTCTCCCATCAAGAGGGCAGGGGGAATGTATGAAAGCGAGGAGGAGAAAACTCCTAAAAAAAGCCCCTACCAAATCCTCCTCGCTAAACACGTTGATCTCCGCGAAGCCCATGAACGCCTACGTGATAATGTCGCGGAGATCAAAGACGCCGTTGGTATTTCTTACGTCACGAATGAATCCGCAAGCGCACGGAATACCGTTGTAGCACTTCACCCGGGAGTATTCCAAGGTATCGTATTTATATCCGTTAGGAACAGAGTATTTCTGCAACAAGGTTAGTTTACCCAAGGACAACCAAGACAACGTAGCAAAATAGGGTCGAGAGGGTGACTCTTATCTATTTATCCTTTAAAGGTAGACGAACGCAAGCTAGACTTGTTTACTTCGGGCACCGTCTTAGGCTTGGTCCGCCAAGCCACTCCGGTCTACGAAAGCTCTACTATGTACCCGAACGTGGAGGGTTCCTTTGGATGACAGGGCTGTCACTTCCTCGCCACCTACCTCTACAAACCGTGGGGCACACAGAGAAACAAAGGCGATCTCCAGCCTAGACACCACGTCTATGCTATTGACCACTACTCTAGCCTCGGCCTAGAACCGAGTTCGTAAAGCTAGAGCACTTCTTGCGAAGCGATGATCCCGTAAACAAGTATAACAAGAATTACGTCTAACACAAAGATATGTCACGATAGATAAGTAGATCACCACGTATAAATCACCAAAAAGAGTGTTTACACGCCAAGGTAAAAGAAAAGGAAATACTACTCCACTTTAAAAAGGGAGGAACACTCCTTCCTCTTCCTTGCCCTCTCTCCTATTCTACTAAGATACAAGAGGCCCTTGGCCTAAGGATGAGAGTTTTGTCTTGTATCTTGATGTTGGTGGTGTGTTGAGAGAGGGGGTGTAGCCCTTTATTTATAGCCTTGGAAGGTCGGCAACTTGGAGGCGGTTCCGTACGTCGGTGGCATTAATTGCAGTGTGGAACCGACCTCCGTACGTCGGTGACAAACCGCCGGAGAAAGATGGGCCAGGGGGCCCACTCGTCGCTTCGGCCGAACCCACTAGGGTGGTTCGCCGAACCGGCCTCGGACTCCCCGGGCTTGATTCTTCTCTCGGTGCCTTCCTCCGGCTGTGTACTCGCCCAATCCACTTGCTTGGTTTGATGTTGAGGCTCGTTTTGTGGTTTTGGGCTTTTGGACTATATTCTTTAGTCCGGGGAAAATCCGTCGATTGCAAAGTCCATGTTTCGTGCATGTTTTCCCTCGTTTTCATATGAATTGCACCTGCATTCATAATTTCACCAAGACTAGTGGAATTTGTTAGAAATAATCCCTATGTCTATTCTTGGTGATGGTGTTTGATTCAAAAAGATGCAACATGTTGACGGTAAAATTGGACCATAAGGACCGTCAACAAGACCCCCACACTTAGCTCTTTGCTCGTCCTCGAGTAAAGGTGGGAGCGTAAGTTGAGAGATCTCTCCCCTTAGAGACCTGCACACATGTTATTACAAGCCACACCGTTTTACTTGTGAACATGACGGTGGCTAACATGCATTCTTGGATGATTGATAAGTGGAACAGCTCATGACTCAAGTCACTATACTTTTGCTCACTAAGCACCTTGGGTTTTTTGAAAGTTTTGAAAATAAACAACATGACTCCCGCTCCTCTTCGATTCTCTTGAATCGCTCAAAAGTGTTTTCCTCACCAAGGCATTGTGTTGCCTCTCTTTTTCCTACTTCTTAGGCTTGTATGTGGAGCTCGGTAGGGAATGAGAGAGGCATACTTGTATCACAAATATTGCTAAGCCAAAAGAAAGGATCCATGGAGAAGCCAAGTCATGTAACCTTGATCAAGAAGTGCGTGTGTGTATGGATATGAAAAAGTGACAACTCCTATTGCAATTGACCTCTCTTTATTTTGCATTTTCGAGACATGGCTATCTTTTTATTTTCTTTCTTTTCTTTTCTTGCTCTATGCTTGAGCATCTCTTTTCTTCTCTCTTTTTCATTGCTCATCTTTGTGAGCTTTCTTTTCATTGCTCATCTCGTGTGAGCTTTTACATAGCCATGTCTCGTTTATGCGTGATTGAGAGAGAGAGAGAGGTAAAAAGAGGTGCAAACGAGGAGTGTCTTTATTTTGGTGGGGTGCTAGCTCCTAGTGTAGGAGTTTAGCCCTGGTGGAGTGTACGTGATCTTGATCAAGAGAGCATGACAAGTTTCTCTCTAGGGTCACTCAATTTTGGTAAAGCTCATTGCAATCACAAGCAGCATATGTATGTAAGTTTTGCAAGGTATGATCATCATATGGCATTGGTAGGAATTTTTGTATCAAGAGAGGAGCATGAAGCCATGGTATTTTTGTTTTGTGAAATAAAATTCCCAAGGACTCGGTAAGCTAAGCATAAGATCATTTCGTCGAGCCATATCACACTTGCCAATAATCTAGAAAAACATGGGTCCTATGGATTTGATTATTTGTTCACAGTGCAAGTGGTGATGAAGCGAGTAATAAAAAGTGTGCAAGATCATCATGAGAGCATTAGGGAGAGACTTGGGAAAAGGTATTCAAAAGAAATCTTCCCAAGTTTTAGTTGGTCAAGTTTTGGTAATTGTTTTTCGCGTCTCGTAATGAACTTGACAAATAAAGTAGGCGAAAAGGAAGTGTGGGAAACAAACTCAAGTGCCACGAGGAAGCAGGGCTGAGTGGGACCCACCAGGGTTCGGCCGAACCACCCTTGTGGGTTCGGCCGAACCGGCCTCGGGCCCCCCGGTGCTCTGTTTCGCAGGTTGTGTTTGAGTTGTTTTCCTCGTGATGTTTCGCGCGCTACGCATGTGTTTGTCTTTGCTTTCCGCGATGTCCCCCCCACACTTGCCTTTTTGCCTGTTTTCTTCAAAATAGACAAAGATATTTCGAAACAAAACTTGCTCTACCGGTAAGGGAAGACCGGGGAGCACTAATATGATTAAAAATTTAAAAGAGCAGGCGCATTACAATCTTGAGGAATTGAAAAAATGATAAAAATGTGCTCGCGGGAAATGATGAACGCGGGAAGGTTCATTTTAAACGTCGTATTCGTCCTCCTTCCCCGCGTCCTTGAAGAGACGCTTGATCTTGGAGTTGGTGCTGCGGCGATGGCTCGCCCGGGCATCCTTCAAGTCTTCAATAGCGTCTTTGATCTCCGCGACATTATCACGTAGGCGTTCATGGGCTTCGCGGAGATCAACGTGTTTAGCGAGGAGGATTTGGTAGGGGCTTTTTTTAGGAGTTTTCTCCTCCTCGCTTTCATACATTCCCCCTGCCCTCTTGATGGGAGAGGGAGAGAGACGCCTCCTTATCCTCTTAGGAGGAGTGTTGCCCACGGATTCGCGGGCGTCTCTCTTTTCCGCCGAGGTGAGCGGCGGGATGAGCTGCTTTCCGCCACCGCGGATTCCCTTGATCTTGAACCTCTCGCCGGGCTTCTTGATGGGGCTAGGCAGGTTGCGCCCTCATATTGATGGTGCACCACCTGCCCGCTCTTGGTAGCGAGGGTGCCGACGTACTTCTCTCCAGGAGGGAGAGCGTTGTCGGCGGCGTCGGCGCTCTTCTTCTTGGGGGTAGATTTCCCTTCTTTTGGCGAGGTGCCACAGCAGCGGGAGAGCTCTTGGAGGGTGTTCTTGCTGCCGTGGGTGGAGGTTCAATAGCGAGCGGTAGATCATGGATCATCAAGGCTTGCTCGCCGGGAATGGAGACATGATCAAGGATGTCTTCGAGGCCGACTTGGCGGCAAAGCTCGCCGGTGGTGACGGAGACGTCGAGGCTTGGGATGCTACCGTCCATGGTGCTGGGCAAAAGCTTTTTTGTGCGAAATGGACAAGGTGGAAGAAAGGTGCAAGGGAAAAATGAAAGAAAACACCTTCATTTATAGATAAAAGCATGGAAAGAATTAATTTGATTTTTCCCGCAGCATGGAAGGCACTAAGCAGGGAGATTTGATCTTGTGACCGTTGGAGACAAAAGATGAAAGAAAAAAGTGACCGTTTGGGGTTCAGTATCGGTTCGGCCGAACCAGCAAGGGGGTTCGACCGAACCGTAGTGGGCCCCTCTCGGTCCCCTTCCTTTTCTCGGTTGATTGCTTGCTAAAATTATTTCAGGGAAAGAGCTACTACGGGATATAGATAAGAAAGAGCTATCATGAGAGAAAATTTAAATTAATCAAGTGCATGACATCAAATTCTTTATCTTTATCTGGCTCGAAATAAATTTTAAGGCGCTGACCATTTACCTTAAATATTTTACCTTCGTCGTCTTGAAGTGTGATTGCTCCATGTGACGAGGTGTCAATAACCGTGTATGGTCCGTCCCATTTACTTCTTAATTTTCCATGCCCGAAGAGTTTCACCCGTGAATTGAATAGCAAGACCTTATCTCCAACCTTAAATACCTTTATCTTTATCTTTTTGTCGTGCCACCTTTTTGTCCTTTCTTTGTATATAGCTGAGTTGTGGTACGCTTTGTCTCTCCATTCTTCTAACTCAGCTATCTCCATTTTTCTTTTGCGTCCGGCACCATTAAAGTCCATGTTCCATTTTCGGATGGCCCAATACGCTCGGTGTTCCGTCTCGACGGGTAAATGACATGTTTTCCCGTACACGAGCTGGTATGGGGACATGCCTATGGGTGTCTTGTATGCTGTACGGTATGCCCATAGTGCATCGGGTAGCTTGTCCTTCCATCCCTTCCCCATTTCTCGTTACGGTCTTTTGCAGGATCCGCTTGATTTGCTTGTTTGAGGTCTCGGCCTGCCCACCGGTTTGAGGGTGGTATGGAGTAGCGATATTATGACTTGATCCAAGTTCTCTTAGGAAGCTTCGGAAGGTCTTATCAATGAAGTGAGACCCTCCGTCGCTTATCACTAGCTTCGGTGTTCCAAACCTTGGGAAGATAATTTCGTGGAACATCCGGCGAGCATGCTTGGCATTTGCGGCCCCGCAAGGCATTGCCTCCACCCACTTAGACACGTAGTCTACCGCCACCAAGATGTATTCGCAGTCATGTGACTTGGTGAACGGTCCCATGAAGTCAATGCCCCATACGTCGAAGAGCTCGACTTGTAAATTGTAGTTGAGGGGCATTGCATCTCTTGCCGTGATGCCTCCAACTTTTTGACATTCCGGGCATCGCCCGACAAATTCCTTTGTGTCTTCGTACATGGCTGGCCAAAAGAAGCCACTTTGCCATATCTTGGCCTCGTGTACGAAACACGCCGTAGTGTCCCCCGTATGGCGATGCATGGCACTTCTCAATGATTCGTGTGCTCTCGGGTATGGGCACACATCGCCTTAGCAATCCATCTGCAGCAGACACGGTAAAGGAAGGGCTCTTCCCATAAGTGACGGCGACTCTCATAGATGAGTCGTTTCTTGCTCTTTCCGGTGGTACGTACCTCGTTGCCATGAAGTTCACAATGTCGGCAGTACCATGGATGTGAGTCCCTCACTAGGAGCAGCATGTCATCGCGTAGGAAATCATTGATGGGTAATTCCTGCAGGTTAGTGAATTGTATACGCGACAAATGATCTCGCCACGGAATTTTCTACTCCTTTCTTATCACGGATTTCTACATCAAATTCTTGGAGTAGAAGAACCCATCGTATCAAACGAGGTTTAGCATCCTTCTTATTGAGCAAAAACTTTAAAGCAGCATGATCGGTGTAAACAATGACTTTTGCTCCAATCAAGTAGGATCTAAACTTATCAAAAGCAAAAACAACAAGCAAGGAGCTCTTTTTCGTGGTAGTGTAATTTAACCGAGCTCCACCAAGGTTTTGCTTGCATAGGAGATTGCATGATGCTTTTTATCTCTAGTTTGGCCAAGAACAGCCCCCACAAAGCAAAATCACTAGCATCACACATTATCTCAAAAGGCAGCGTCCAATCAGGGGTTGGATAATTGGCGCCGAGATGAGTGCATTCTTAAGGGTAGTGAAAGCAATCATGCATTCATCAAGTAAACTCAAAGGGTGCATCCTTCGCAAGCAGATTTGTAAGGGGTCTAGCAATTTGAGAGAAATCTTTGATAAACCGACGATAGAACCCCGCATGTCCCGTAAAGCTGCGAATGCCCCTAACATTCACAGGAGGTGGAAGCTTTTCTATAACTTCTAATTTAGCTTTGTCCACCTCTATCCCCCTTTCGAAATCAAATGCCCCGTAACTATGCCTTCTCTAACCACGAAATGGCATTTCTCCCAATTGAGCACTAAATCATTTCCTTGACAACGTTGCAAGACTTTGTCTAAATTTTCTAAACAATGATCGAAGGTTTTTCCATAAACAGAGAAATCATCCATGAATACTTCCATAATCTCTTCGATCATGTCGGAAAAGATAGACATCATGCAACGTTGAAAAGAAGCAGTGCATTGCAAAGCCCAAAAGACATTCGTCGATAGGCGTAAGTTCCATAGGGGCATGTGAAAGTGGTTTTACTTTGATCGTCGGGATGGATGGGGATTTGATGATATCCTGAATACCCATCAAGGAAACAAAAGAAAGAATTATTTGCCAGCTGCTCCAACATCTCATCGATGAAGGGCAGCGGAAAATGATCCTTCTTTGTAGCCTTGTTAAGTTTTCTGTAATCTATGCACATCCTCCATCCCGTGACTGGTGCGTTGAGGGATCAACTCATTTTTGTCATTATGGACGACCGTCATTCCTCCTTTCTTGGGTACGACCTGCACTCGGACTCACCCACTCGCTGTGTGGAACAGGATAGATAATGCCAGCATGTAAAAGTTTTAAGACCTCCTTTTTAACGACCTCCCGCATCGCATTGTTCAACCTCCTTTGAGGTTCCCTAGATGGTGTACTATCGGGGTCTATGGGAATGCGATGGGTGCAAAGAGCAGGGCTGATTCCCTTGAGGTCTCCAAGCGAGTACCCAAAAACGGAGTGATGTTTTTCTAGCACGGCTAAGAGTTTTGCAGCTTTCCTCTTCCGAAAGCTTGTCACTTATGATGACAGGGGTTTCGGGATTTCCGTGAAGAAAACGTAGCGCAAGCCTCGGTGGAAGAGTTTTGAGCTCTACGGAGGTGGCGTAGGTGTAAAAGTTTCGGCAGCTCAAAAGTTTCCGCCGAATCATCCTCTTCTAAAATGAAATCAAGAGCATCTTCATCCAAGGATGATTCGGGGTTTTCATGAGGAAAAATTGCCATAACCTCCTCCATGCATTCTTCTTCCACCAGCGCTCCTCGGCAAAAGAGTTTTGTGCATGAATGATAGGAAGAGAAAAAGTTTTCTTGCCGAGGGTGAAGTCTAAGGTTCCTCGAAGGTGATATCCCTAAGAAAAGCTTTTCTATGGGATGACCGACCAAAACATCGAAATCCAGGATTCCGAAAACGTGAAAGTCCAAGGAAACCTCTCGCTTCATTACGCTTAATGCAAACATCTCTAATGATCCCCAAACTCTCAAAAATTGCCCCGTGGGGCTTTAAGGAGTTTGTCGAAGGTGCCCATGTCTCGTTTCCAAATAAAGTTGAAGCAAAAGATTTGGACATGATGTTGGCACCTACTAGAGGATTATAGAGAACATCTACCATTACTCCTCGAATTGAGCCACGAATGGTTGATCTAGGATGATCAAGTCGAAGAACTTCCGAAGAAAGTTCGTTTTCCATCAACCATTCATCGCTCATAATTGCTGTCAACTTCCGAACAGTTTTTAAGAGAAGAGATTTTTCAATAGGTTCGGGGTTGGTGCAGGGAGTGCTGGTTTCTTTTGATAGGAGTAGTTCAAGGTGTTTCCAAAATCTTCAAAAATTTCTTCCTTGAACTCAAATGGGAAATCAAGAGGTTCATCTTCCTCTATCATTGTTCTTGTGTTAGATGAGGACTCGAGTGCTAGGTGCTCCATCATGGGCACCAAGTGTTGTGTCTCTTGCACAACGAGTTCCTCATCTTCCGACTCCGGCTCTACGAGTAAGTCAGCGGAAAAAGGTGTGTTTTCCACAATTCGATCCAAAAGTTCGTGTGCTTCCGCTATGGTCTTATGAGAAAAGATCCACCCGCGGCCGTGTCAAGATAAAGTGCGGTATCGTTGCTCAATCCCGAATAAAAGTGTTGTAATAAAACGGGTTCGGGAGCAATAATTCTGGTCCGGAGTCCGTTAGAGAACAGAACCGAATCCATGACGCACTTAAGGTTTCCTTTTCTTCTTGTCGAAAGCCTATTATTTCCGCTCGTAGAGAAGTGATACGAGATACGGGGAAGAATGCTAGACAAAATTTGTCTCGCAATTCTTTCCAATCACCGTTCACTCTCTTAGCGGTGTAAGTGTACCATTGCTTCGCCTTCTCATTGAGAGAGAAGGGAAACAACTTCCACTTCAATGTTTCTTGTGTCATGCCATGGATCAATCGGCATGAACACAAATGTTCAAACTCTCGCAAGTGTTCATAAGGATTTTCATGTTTAAAACCCGAAAAGGATAAACCTCTAATCATCGAAATGTAATCGGGGAGAACTCATAGCCAGGTGAAGAAATAGGTTGTGATGATGATGGTGGCTCTAAGAGTTCACCCCGTGGAGTGGAGAAAGATTGGATGGTTGGGTGTGACTCCATGATATGTTTTTGTGAAATTTTGAATGTAAGGAAAAAATAAAAACAGAACGGTAAGTAAGATAGATTACGAGGGCAAACCTGATTCGTTACAAAGATAACAACCGTTCCCGGCAACGGCGCCGTAGAATGCTTGTTGGTATTTCTTACGTCACGAATGAATCCGCAAGCGCACGGAATACCGTTGTAGCACTTCACCCGGAGTATTCCAAGGTATCGTATTTATATCCGCAGGGAACGGAGTATTTCTGCAACAAGGTTAGTTTACCCAAGGACAACCAAGACAACGTAGCAAAATAGGGTCGAGAGGGTGACTCTTATCTATTTATCCTTTAAAGGTAGACGAACGCAAGCTAGACTTGTTTACTTCGGCACCGTCTTAGGCTTGGTCCGCCAAGCCACTCCGGTCTACGAAAGCTCTACTATGTACCCGAACGTGGAGGGTTCCTTTGGATGACAGGGCTGTCACTTCCTGCCACCTACCTCTACAAACCGTGGGGCACACAACAAACAAAGGCGATCTCCAGCCTAGACACCACGTCTATGCTATTGACCACTACTCTAGCCTCGGCCTAGAACCGAGTTCGTAAAGCTAGAGCACTTCTTGCGAAGCGATGATCCCGTAAACAAGTATAACAAGAATTACGTCTAACACAAAGATATGTCACGATAGATAAGTAGATCACCACGTATAAATCACCAAAAAGAGTGTTTACACGCCAAGGTAAAAGAAAAGGAAATACTACTCCACTTTAAAAAGGGAGGAACACTCCTTCCTCTTCCTTGCCCTCTCTCCTATTCTACTAAGATACAAGAGGCCCTTGGCCTAAGGATGAGAGTTTTGTCTTGTATCTTGATGTTGGTGGTGTGTTGAGAGAGGGGGTGTACCCCTTTATTTATAGCCTTGGAAGGTCGGCAACTTGGAGGCGGTTCCGCACGTCGGTGGCATTAATTGCAGGTGGAACCGACCTCCGCACGTCGGTGACAAACCGCCGGAGAAAGATGGGCCGTGGGGCCCACTGTCGGCTCGGCCGAACCCACTAGGGTGGTTCTGCCGAACCGGCCCGGACTCCCCGGGCTTGATTCTTCTCTCGGTGCCTTCCTCCGGTCGTGTACTCGGCCCAATCCACTTGCTTGGTTTGATGTTGAGGCTCTGTTTTGTGGTTTTGGGCTTTTGGACTATATTCTTTAGTCCGGGAAAATCCGTCGATTGCAAAGTCCATGTTTCGTGCATGTTTTCCCCTGTTTTCATATGAATTGCACTCGCATTCATAATTTCACCAAGACTAGTGGAATTTGTTAGAAATAATCCCTATGTCTATTCTTGGTGATGGTGTTTGATTCAAAAAGATGCAACATGTTGACGGTAAAATTGGACCATAAGGACCGTCAACGGACGCTATTGAAGACTTGAAGGATGCCCGAGCGAGCCATCGCCGCAAGACCAACTCCAAGATCAAGCGTCTCTTCAAGGACGCGGGGAAGGAGGACGAATACGACGTTTAAAATGAACCTTCCCGCGTTCATCATTTCCCTGCAGCACTTTTTTATCATTTTTTTCAATTCCTCAAGATTGTAATGCGCCTCGCTCTTTTAAATTTTTAATCATATTAGTGCTCCCCGGTCTTCCCTTACCGGTAGAGCAAGTTTTGTTTCGAAATATCTTTGTCTATTTTGAAGAAAACAGGCAAAAAGGCAAGTGTGGGGGGACATCGCGGAAAGCAAAGACAAACACATGCGTAGCACGCAGAAACATCACGAGGAAAACAACACAAACACAACCTGCGAAACAGAGCACCAGTGGGAGCCTGAGCCGGTTCGGCCGAACCCACAAGGGTGGTTCGGCCGAACCCCGGTGGGTCCCACTCAGCCCTCGCTTCCTCGTGGCACTTGAGTTTGTTTCCCACACTTCCTTTTCGCCTACTTTATTTGTCAAGTTCATTCCGAGACGCGAAAAACAATTACCAAAACTTGACCAACTAAAACTTGGGAAGATTTCTTTTGAAATACCTTTTCCCAAGTCTCTCCCTAATGCTCTCATGATGATCTTGCACACTTTTTATTACTCGCTTCATCACCACTTGCCCGTGAACAAATAATCAAATCCATAGGACC
Organism: Chloris gayana; assembly: GCA_031894775.1. NCBI lineage: Eukaryota > Viridiplantae > Streptophyta > Magnoliopsida > Poales > Poaceae > Chloris > Chloris gayana. The sequence goes on from JAUNZO010004944.1 coordinate 622,056, forward strand.
CATGTTTTTCTAGATTATTGGCAAGTGTGATATGGCTCGACGAAATGATCTTATGCTTAGCTTACCGAGTCCTTGGGAATTTTATTTCACAAAACAAAAATACCATGGCTTCATGCTCCTCTCTTGATACAAAAATTCCTACCAATGCCATATGATGATCATACCTTGCAAAACTTACATACATATGCTGCTTGTGATTGCAATGAGCTTTACCAAAATTGAGTGACCCTAGAGAGAAACTTGTCATGCTCTCTTGATCAAGATCACGTACACTCCACCAGGGCTAAACTCCTATACTAGGAGCTAGCACCCCACCAAAATAAAGACACTCCTCGTTTGCACCTCTTTTTACCTCTCCCTCTCTCTCAATCACGCATAAACGAGACATGGCTATGTAAAAGCTCACACAGATGAGCAATGAAAAGAAAGCTCACAAAGATGAGCAATGAAAAAGAGAGAAGAAAAGAGATGCTCAAGCATAGAGCAAGAAAAAGAAAAGAAAGAAAATAAAAAGATAGCCATGTCTCGAAAATGCAAAATAAAGAGAGGCCAATTGCAATAGGAGTTGTCACTTTTTCATATCCATACACACACGCACTTCTTGATCAAGGTTACATGACTTGGCTTCTCCATGGATCCTTTCTTTTGGCTTAGCAATATTTGTGATACAAGTATGCCTCTCTCATTCCCTACCGAGCTCCACATACAAGCCTAAGAAGTAGGAAAAAGAGAGGCAACACAATGCCTTGGTGAGGAAAACACTTTTTGAGCGATTCAAGAGAATCGAAGAGGAGCGGGAGTCATGTTGTTTATTCTCAAAACTTTCAAAAACCCAAGGTGCTTAGTGAGCAAAAGTATAGTGACTTGAGTCATGAGCTGTTCCACTTATCAATCATCCAAGAATGCATGTTAGCCACCGTCATGTTCACAAGTAAAACGGTGTGGCTTGTAATAACATGTGTGCAGGTCTCTAAGGGAAGAGATCTCTCAACTTACGCTCCCACCTTTACTCGAGGACGAGCAAAGAGCTAAGTGTGGGGGTCTTGTTGACGGTCCTTATGGTCCAATTTTACCGTCAACATGTTGCATCTTTTTGAATCAAACACCATCACCAAGAATAGACATAGGGATTATTTCTAACAAATTCCACTAGTCTTGGTGAAATTATGAATGCAGGTGCAATTCATATGAAAACAGGGGAAAACATGCACGAAACATGGACTTTGCAATCGACGGATTTTCCCCGGACTAAAGAATATAGTCCAAAAGCCCAAAACCACAAAACAGAGCCTCAACATCAAACCAAGCAAGTGGATTGGGCCAGTACACAGCCAGGGGAAGGCACCGCAGAAGAATCAAGCCCAGGGGAGTCCAGGCCGGTTCGGCCGAACCACCCTAGTGGGTTCGGCCGAACCGACAGTGGGCCCCCCGGCCCATCTTTCTCCGGCGGTTTGTCACCGACGTCCGGAGGTCGGTTCCACCTGCAATTAATGCCACCGACGTCCGGAACCGCCTCCAAGTTGCCGACCTTCCAAGGCTATAAATAAAGGGCTACACCCCCTCTCTCAACACACCACCAACATCAAGATACAAGACAAAACTCTCATCCTTAGGCCAAGGGCCTCTTGTATTTTAGTAGAATAGGAGAGAGGGCAAGGAAGAGGAAGGAGTGTTCCTCCCTTTTTAAAGTGGAGTAGTATTTCCTTTTCTTTTACCTTGGCGTGTAAACACTCTTTTTGGTGATTTATACGTGGTGATCTACTTATCTATCGTGACATATCTTTGTGTTAGACGTAATTCTTGTTATACTTGTTTACGGGATCATCGCTCGCAAGAAGTACTCTAGCTTTCTGAACTCGGCTCTAGGCCGAGGCTAGAGTAGTGGTCAATAGCATAGACGTGGTGTCTAGGGCCGGAGATCGCCTTTGTTTGCTGTGTGCCCCACGGTTTGTAGAGGTAGGTGGCAGGAAGTGACAGCCCTGTCATCCAAAGGAACCCTCCACGTTCGGGTACATAGTAGAGCTTTCGTAGACCGGAGTGGCTTGGCGGACCAAGCCTAAGACGGTGCCCGAAGTAAACAAGTCTAGCTTGCGTTCGTCTACCTTTAAAGGATAAATAGATAAGAGTCACCCTCTCGACCCTATTTTGCTACGTTGTCTTGGTTGTCCTTGGGTAAACTAACCTTGTTGCAGAAATACTCCGTTCCTCGCGGATATAAATACGATACCTTGGAATACTCCCGGGTGAAGTGCTACAACGGTATTCCGTGCGCTTGCGGATTCATTCGTGACGTAAGAAATACCAACAAGCATTTCTATGCCATATGATCCAACATCGTAAAAAACATAGGATGACAAGCGATATACAAAGTTCAAGGTATACAATTGAAAAACAATTCATATACAACAATGTGCAAGAATACAGTATCAATACCATTGCTTCGGATTTCATACATACCTCGCCATTGGATTGGTATTCATCATCGGGGGCTTCATCCACAACGGCACTTCTCACGAGCGACCTCTAGTTTTCTTGGTAGCTGATTGCTTCACGCGAGCGAACGACGTGGCTTCCCCTGCTCCGAAGGTACTGCCCTGCGCTTGCTGGGAACCGCTTCGCCGGAGCACGAGGATCAAAACGATGCCTCACAACCTTCGACGTTAACATACACATTAACGATTCGGACAATCATCACATACAACATAGAAATTGCAAGATATATATATTGCGGTACCTCCTCATCATCATCACCAGCAGAATCAACATCTTCATCCTCGGACGCTTCAGCCATATAAGCCACCTTGCGCTTTGTGCCTTGTTTCTTCTTCTGTTTCTCACGATATAAATATTCTTGGGCCTACAAATACAATAATGATCATGGGTGTATACTATATATCATATTAGGTACATTGAACACCTCGTTGTTCTATATAATAGTTGACAAAGTTACCTCAAGCATCATCCCCGACATCATCTCCATCATCATCCTCTTCAACCCACTGCACCGAACCACGTCTCCGTCGGGTGCACGACGGGAAGCTCGCCCATGATCCTGCAAGTTTGTAAACAATCGTCATTACCAGTGTATATAATGTCATTAGATAATACTCAAAATAGAAAATATAATCTAATCTAAAAGTAAAAAAATGGAAACATATTTCAGTGAAGAATATGTGACTAGAACTTACGTTATCATCATCCGAACTGTCTTTTGACATAACTCCCTTCCGCTTGGTAGACAGATTCTTCATGGGAGCACCCCTTTGCATCCGTGGATGACCACGGTCTGAAGCTGCTACCCTACCTTTAGTGCCGAGCTGCTTCCTTGGTGCACGGCTATCTTCGAATTCAGAAACCTCCTCCTCCCGAGAGTACATGGTAAACATAATAAATGAGCTGATATACAAATGCTACTAAACAACAGGGACAACGATAACAAGATTAAAAAAAGGTATACAAGATTTGCAGGCAACATCTACTGCAACGAAATACAACTACTGCTGCAATAAACTATTAATGTGCAACCAAAAACTGAGTGCAAAATTCAATGCGCCAGCAGATGTACCTTGTCCTCATCGGAATCATCTTGAACTTCATCATATTGTTGACGACCGTGCACATAATCCTACAACATTGTATTGTATTAAACAGTATTTCAACGTTGTTACGTGTCAGCCACAGGAATGGCTCTATAGTTCAAACTTACGTAATCATCAAAAACCTCCTTTGGTTTCGGGCCCTTGCGCTTTGTCGCTAGTTGGCTCGGGTGCGGAGGCCTTTTGAAACGGGGTGGGGACGCGAGCACTTGTGGTTTCTGCCTCGAAACGAGGGACCTTCCGCAACGCACGGCGTGGGAAAAACACTGGAGGCTCCTCCTGCAAAATAAACTCATGATTACAGTATTGTGATATATGATCTATGCAATATACAATGTTGTTGCTATTACTATAATACCAGTATACTACATCAGTCAACATCAAATACAATCATAATTCTGGTATCTCGTATATATGATCAATTTGTCAATACAATACAACATGAGTATGAGGTATATAAAAGACATCCGGAGTTCTATATAAGCAGATACAAGCAATATACAATGCACTTGTATACTACAACAGCCAATACAATACAAGCAGTATACAATGCAGATCGTATACTACATCAGTCAATACAATACAAGTAGGTCCACATACTACATCAGTCACAACCGAATACAAACATAATTTTTATATTCGGTTATATGTTTGATTTGCCAATACAATATAACTATGTGACCTAATATATCAAAAAATACAACAGCATCATAAGGTCTGTAAATGAACATAAAAATACTGTGAATGCATGGATCAAGAGCGATATACAATATAAAAATACTGTGAATGCATGGATCATAAGGTCTGTAAATGAACATAAAAACACTGGAGGATCCTCCTGCAAAATAAACTCATGATTACATTATTGTGATATCGATCTATGCAATATACAATGCAGCTGCTATTACTATAATACCAATATACTACATCAACCAACATTGAATACAATCCTAATTCTGGTATCCGTATATATGATCAATTTGTCAATACAATACAGCATGAGTATGAGGTATATAAAAGACATCTGGAGTTCTATATAAGCAGATACAAGTAGTATACAATGCACTTGTATACTATATCGGACAATACAATACAATACAAGCAGTATACAATGCAGTTGTATACTATATCAGTCAATACAATACAAGCAGGTCCACATACTACATCAGTCACAACTGAATACAAACATAATTTTTATATTTAATTATATGTTTGATTTGTCAATACAATATAGAATGAGTATGAAGTATATAAAAGACATCTGCAGTTCTATATAAGCAGATACAAGTGGTATACAATGCACATGTATACTACATCAGATAATACAATACAAGCAGTATAGAACGTAGTTGTATACTACATCAGATCAATACAATACAAGCAGTTTCGCATACTACAACAGATCACAATCGAATACAAACATAAATTTTATATTCGTTTATATGTTTGATTTCCCAATACAATACAACTATGTGAACTAATATATAAAAAAATACAGCAATATCATAAGGTCTGTAAATGATCATAAAAATAGTGTGAATGCATGGATCCAAAGCAATATACAATACTTACGTTATTAGTATAATATCACTATACTACATCGATCAAGCATCGCCTACAATCACAATTTTGGTTTCTGTGTATATGATCAATTTTCCAATACAATACAACATGACTATGAGGTATATAAAATCCATCTAGAGTTCTTTGTAACCAGCTAAAAGTAGTATACAATGCACTAGCTGGATCTTGGTCGTATTTGTATATAATGGATATCATAAAAACTACTGTAAATTATCATATTCAAACATATGAAGCATTGCACTCGTTGGATACAACAACATCCTATAGTACGTAGGGCATCAAAGATAATTTCAACGACACAATCAACCGAAGTGTAATATCTACATGTAGTATACTGCCTGTATCGAAGAAATCCATAATACCTCGAGCATCATCCTCATCCGATGATTGCTCCGGATAATCATCCTGCCGCTTGGGCTTCGCGGAAGGACGTGGCCTCACTGCCACTTTCTTTCCTTGTGGCTGTTCTTCGATAGAATCCGATTCTTCATCGGACACCCGGGAGTCGAAGCCTCCGCGAAAGACACCTTCTTCGACGGCTGCAGCATGAGATATAGATCGGAAGACATAGCTTTAAATAACAACTACGGACAAATTAATAGATCCGGATAGATCCGACCAATATTTGGGTCGCCCTAACTCAACATAGGCACACACCGCCGCCTAGATTGAGCGTCTCGGCCTCGCTGCCTCGCCTAGTCCAACCACATTGCCGCCTCCAGCCGCCGCTAATACTATTCCACAACACCTACCCAAACCCTAACTAAAATCGCGACCAAACCTACAAACCAAGAAATCCGGACGAGCATTGGCGATAGCTACGCGGGACAAGGGAATCGAGGCCGCCGGCGACGCTGCGGGTGAGCCATTCACCCACGGCGAGCGGAAAATCGGACCAACGAGAGGAATAGATCCAAGAACCGACCTTTGGTTTGTCCGCCATGTCCTTCGATGTGCTTAGACCTCAACCACGCGTAGATCTACCGGAGTCGACGGCGGCGAGGCGCGCGAATCGATCGACGGCGGCAAGGCGGCGCGGAGGTGGCGAAGAGGAGGAAGAGGGCAGAGAAAAGAGCGGATCGAGTCAAATGCGGGGTGGGATTTGGAAAGCGACCGGATGGGGGAAATTTCCTTGGTGGTGACCATTAAAATAGAAATTAGTGGTCACCCTTAGACCACTAAATGATAAAATAGGAATAATTTTCACCTTTCCCTTTTCTTCTTCTTTTTCCATTTTTTTCTCCTTCCTTTTTCTTCTTCCTGTCTTCTTCCTTCCTCCTCCCTGCCTTCCTTCCTCCTCTCCTCGCACCCGATCAAACTTCGGCCACGGCACCGTCGCGACCTCGCCGGCCTCCGCACCGCGCCTCCGCCGCTCCACGGTGCCTCGCCTCCGCCTCCTCGGCCTCCGCGTTCTACCGTCGCCGGAGCCCGCATCCCGTCTCGTGCCACCACGCCGCCGTGTCGCCCCTGTCCTCCAAGCGGCCGCGTGGTCGGGACACCGCGTGCCACGAGCTCGTCGCCGCCCTCGGCCTCGGCGTCCCGCCGTCGCGACCCCGCCACCGCGACTCTGCACGCGGCCGTCGCGCCGCCACGCCACATCGCACCCCACGCTCGCCGGTGCAGGAGCTCCGGTTCCTAGCAGATGCAAAAATAAAAAAAGAGAAAAAACTAAAAAAACTAAAAATTTTGGATGGATATCTAAAAATGCTGGATGAAAATTAAAATATTTCGTCAACATTTGAAAATGTCGAGTCAATAAACCTAAATGTCGAGCCAACGTGTCAAAATGTTGGGTCAACATCTCGAAATGTTGGGTCCACATTCGAAAAAAGCCATGAACAAAAAAATGTCGTGTCAACATTTCGAAAAATGTCGTGTCAACATTCGAAAAAAGTTGAAAACAAAAATGTTTTGTACCAACATCCACAGAAATGTTGAATCAACATTTGAAAAAAGTTTATGACACGAATGAATGAAAAGGAAAAAAATGTTGGGTCAAAATTTTGAAAAAATGTCAAGACAACATTCAAAAAAATGTTTGAAAATAAAAAAATGTTAAACGAAAAAAAACCTCGTCATCGGAACGTTGGATCAACAAAAAACATGATGTCTGAATTGTTGACCTGACTTTCCATATTTGCCTATGTCTAAAAACAGAAAGCTTCCAAAAAAGAGAACGACTCCTAGAAGTGAAAAGAGTGGTGACCCCTAATTAATCTTCCCCACCGGATGCGGTTCCAATGTTTATGGCCGAATTAATATCTAGGGACCCATGACGAATATTCTATTGGTACCTCGAACGGACTATTCCGGACATTTTAAATGCAAGAATACTATTGACATGAATCTGCAATCATATTGTCTATCGTAGTGCGGTATATGGTTGTATATCTTAAGCGCTTTATAATATTTGACTCAAATAAATCGTATACCGTAATACATTACTGTAATATTTTAACGACAAGGTCATCCGTAATATCACTCGGATAACAACGATCATCCAGTGGTATAATAATCATCTCGAACCTGTGTAAGCAACCAGGATTGAGTGTATTTTCGAAACTACACGATTGTATACATGTGTATATTTTGAAATAAGGGTATTACAACTTGTATATTGTATCGTACTCATAACTATAATTTAACAAGTTATCAATTGTACACACTTTTATATGAAAATATACGTCAAGAGCCCCTGTAATATCAATCATGTGATAACGATCATCCAATGGTATAATGATAAGCTAGAAGCTACGTAAGTACCATACGACGAGAGTATTTGCACGACTACACAGCTGTCTACATGTGTATATCTTAAAATACGGATAATACATATTGTATATTATATCATATTAGCAATTGTATCCTATGCGAGTGTATTTGCAGGACCATGCTATTGTATATCCGTGAACTATATTTTGAAATAGCGGTATTACATCTTGTATATTGTATCATATTAGCAATTGTATACTTGTCCCTATTTTGAAATAAGGATATTACACTTATTTATTTAATACACATTAATATGGAAATATACATCTGCTAAAAAGAAATTTGTTGATAAACCAAAATTTGTAATTACATATACGAGTGGAATATTTAATGGTATTGTTGATGCGAAGTTTTATAAAAATATTGTATAATAAATCTAGGAGCTCTGTACAACTAATACGAAATTTCAAATACAATTGCACACCAGAAAACAAATTAATCCGGTCATTTCATTCATATATCCGATCGACATATGGGTCTTATAAGCTCATTGCGGTATCGATATCTACGAGCAGGTACGTGCGGACGGTTTTTTAGTTAATATACAGAGCGCGAGCAAAATGCCAGGACCACGTGTGGCGAGGGCACGACAAATTGCTGCACGTGGACGTAAGCGCGCGACGCGATCTGGCTAGAACATCCGCCCTATGCGCTGAATCGGGATTCACGCGCAGCGTATAGAATAATATATATATATATATATATATATATATATATATATATATATATATATATATATATATATATATATATATACTATATCACACTTAGGATGTGATATAATATTCCACACCCTCTATATATATATATATATATATATATATATATATATATACACATACGGTCGAACTATTCTACACCCGGGTGTAGAATAAGTTATTCTACACCTTGAGCCATTCTAACCGAACCGCACCACTTCCGACCGAGCCAGGAAACCAGCCCGCGCGCGCCATCGCACCACTACCGTAACGGGTGCGAACTCCTCGCTCCACCGATCCGGACCCGGTTATCCCCCGCCGTGATTCCTCTCGTTTCCGATGCCGCACGCACTTCCCCCGGTGGCCCTGTCGCGCCTCCCCGAGCAGCGGCGCTCCCCGAGATCCGCCGCCGCGCGAGAACGGCGAGAACGGTGAGCTAGCTACCGCGTTTGATCGTCCTCCCCGCGCTTCATCCTCCTCCCTGCAGGAGCAGCGAGCCCCGTCCGGGTGCCATCCCCTAACCACATCTGGTCGATCCTCCTCCTTCTCGCCGCAGAGCGGCGAATGCCCAGTGCGTCGTCCCCAACCACCAGCTTGCCCAACCACCACGCGCACGGTCTCTATTGCCACCCCAAGCTGCAGGAACAGCGAGCGCAGCCCGTGCGCGTCGTCCCCGACCTCTCTGCTATAGATCTGCATTAGATAGATCCCTTACTAAATTGTGGTTCATTTTCTCGTCCGGATTGCTTCTGTTTTTTCCATCGATTTTTGGTGAATTGAGTGCTCGATAAATTTAGTCTCGGTTGCCTTTAAACATCCCGTGAATCCTGTGAATTTCAAATAAGATAGAGTAGAATTTTGCATTAGATAGAGTAGAACATCCTGATTTTGCATTAGTAAATTTCATATGATCCAAGTAGTTGATTTTGTATGATTCAAGTAATTTTTATGATTCAGTAATTTACTTTTCCTCTTTGTAGTAACTGAACTTATGAATTTAGTAATTATTATCTTGCAGTGTTCAGTAATTGATTTTTCTTGTGTTTTGAATATACTTGTGTTTTTGAAAATCTGTAGGGTTATGTGCCTCTCGAAGAAGATGGCATTAAAATGATTGCGAGTTAGCTCTCCGAGTAAATTACTGAATGTGCTTATTTGGATATGTTTATTGCAGAAACATGGATGTTGAATCTACTGCATCTGCGGTCACACAAGTACATAATGGCGGCGATAACATTGATTCCCCTATTTCTATTGACCTTTCAATTGAGGCTCCACAGCCTAACACCAGTTATTGCTCCACCACTTGTAATTTCATCAACATCCGATGCTCCCATACCAGCAGTACCTGTATCATTCAGCCTATCGTGGCTTGATGATTCAATGAGGTACCGAGTGATGATTACGCCTCCAGCTCCTATCCCCCCCCTTGAGCAGCTAATCACACCAGATGTGGTCCCCACATATTCTCATATAGGTAATGTGAAATTTGGTTATTTGTGTATAATTTTTTTGCAATATTTTTATATATGAAATATGTTTATTTGTGTATAACGCTTCTGAAAGTTACTGGGAGTAGGTAGAAAAAATTACTCATTGTTTATAATCTACAGGACCCGAGGATTGCTTGAGGGGTATGTCCCGCATGGTGACATGACATTTGAGAGCCCGACTCATGCGTATGATTTCTATGTGAGCTATGCAATGCATGCTGGTTTGCCGGTTCGATAGGGAAACATGAGGAACGACAATCGTGGGCAAGAATATCATTGTTCATTTCAAGGGAAGCATAGGGGAAGCCCGAAAAAGGGACAAAACAACCATGCGTAAAGGTTGCAAAGCTATGGTGTGCGCAATGGGGTCAAAGGATGGTGGGGTTGTGCGTTTCAAGAGAATTTTGATTGAGAACGACCATATCCTTACCTGGTCACCAGATATGGTGAAGCGCATGAGGACCCACAAGAACAAGAATCATGTGCTTCAGAAGATGATTGATATATTGCTCAACAACAAAGTTAAGTATGTGCAAGTTATGAGCATACTGAGGAACATTGTTGGAGGTTGCGAGAGCCTTAATGTAACTGAAAAGGATGTCCAAAACAGGTATTATTTTGTTAAAATTTACTGAATGTCCTGGATTCAAAACAAATTACTGAGGCATATATGGATAATATTCTGTTGATTTACTTGTGTGTTGGAAGTTGCTGATTTAGATAATTACTGAATGTGTTGAAAATTATTGTTGTAACAAGTAGCTGATGTAGAATGATTTCTAAAGTATGAAATTACTGTTGAGGAAGTTTGCTGATATTGTCCATAGTTACTTATTCAGGACTGGCTGCTATGCATGCAGGAGGGCTACCATTGTGCGTGCTGATGTAAACAATGACATACCTAAGCTGGTTGAATATTTTGAGGAGTGCAAGAGGATCAATTCTTTTACAAGCTTCATTTAGATGAAAACAATCTGGTCCGTAATATATTCTGGAGTTATGCTAGCCAGCAAGGTGATTTCAAAGGTAGTTCATAATACTGAATGTTGTTGAATTACTGAATGGTGTAGAATAATTGAATGTTCTATAATTGCAAAGAATAACAATTTACTGGATTAAAATTTTACTAGAAAAAAATTATTGAATGAAAAATTTTCCACTGCAGACTTTGGAGATGTTGTTACATTTGATACAACATACAGAACCAATAGATATAGCATGTCTCTTGCAATGTTCATGGGTTTCAATAACCAACTACAGAATGTTGTGTTTGAGCAAGCGCTGATAAGAGATGAGCGCGAAGGAACATTCAGATGGGTCTTTGAGCAGTTTAGGGAATGCATTGGTGATAAAGATCCGATAACAATATTCACAGGTATTTTTGCGCTGCAGAATATCACATTTCGTATTTGATGCAACATGAACATGATTTTGCATATCTTAAGTCTCCTTCTCATTTTCCTTCAGACCAAGATAATGCCATGGAGATTGCGATACCGATCATACTCCTTCGGACCTACCACAGATTCTGCAGGTGGCATATGATGAGGAAATACAAGGACCCACTGAACCAGTTGTACAATGAACATCCAACTTTGTGTGATAGGCTAATTTCAGTGATAAACCATCCTCTGAATCCAGTTGAATTCGAGAGGGCATGGGCAGATATGATAAATGAATTCAACATTCGTGATAGTGTAGTAATGGGGAGCTTGTTTGATGCAAGGAAAATGTGGATAGCTGCGTTCTACAAAAATATTTTCTGTGGAACCGTATCTTCAACGTAGAGAAGTGAGAGCGTCAATTCTTTGATTAAAGGAGGGTATGTCGATAACTCGACACCTATACATGGATTCGTAAAGCAATTCCTTGAGATGCTGCAGCACATGTATGAGAATCAGGCACGAGAAAAGTACAATTCTCAGGTAACCATCTATAACAATTTGCCCCTGCTATGTGTATTTATGTGATGTAAAAGATTACTGAATGTTTCAGCTTGTGAAGAAATTACTGACAGCACTCACATCAATATATGTTATGTGGATAGTTACTGAATGTACTTGATTTTTTCCCCTGCAGGCTGAGCCTGTTACAGTCACATACCATCCATTTGAACAACAATTGTCCAAGATCTATTCAAGAAATGTGTTCAAAAAGTTCAAAGATACTCAAAAAGCATGCACCAAATTTACAATGCAACCTGATCCGGATAAGACTGGGTACTACTTTGTCAAGCACCGGTCCGTGGATACTACTTTCCCATGGATACAACATAAGTTCTATGTGAAAGCAGTAGTGGATGTTGAAGAACCGAGAGAACTCGGTGTTCAGCTGTGAGTGCAGGAATTGAGAGCACAAAGGTATGTTTTCCATGTTATACTTACTCGCAGTGACTCAAAAAGATTATTTCTTTCGTAACATAAAATAAATACAGGTTTATTTTGCTGCCACCTGGTGTTGGCATCTACACACATTTTTGTGGATCACATACCATCAAGGTATATTCTCAAGCGCTACACCAGGAGCCCATCGGTGGAGACAAACTTTGACAGGCACGACAACATGTTTCTTGGGCTCGATGGAGACACTAAGGCTCATCGGGCAGCAAGTATAATGCCAAGCCCATTCGGACTACAAAGGTCTACAGTGATGTCAGCTCAGGTAGGTCAATTAAAAAATAAATAATCCAAGTTACTGAAACTCAAGAGATTACTTTAACAAAATTACTAAAAAAATAGTTTTGAGAAAATACCGATGATGTCTTGTTAGATTACCGATAACCTATTCTTGGTTGCTAAAACAATGATGGCATAGAATTACTGGCAAATGTTTATGAGAATGACATATTATATGATGTGAAATTACTGATGATGTTATGGATTCATTCTGCTGCTTCTCACCTCGGGCAATGGAGACGGCGAATCGGTTGATCACGGAAGCTATTACGGTGCTAGATGCAATACCCTCGGATCTGGTTGTACCACCAGCATTAGAAAACCTTGGAACACCATAACCTGTTGGTAATGCAACAAGTATAAGCACGGAGCAAGGGAGCGGTAACATCTCAGCTGCTGCACCACCAGTGTCAACAACCAAAATAAGCCGCAAGAAGAACACAAGGGGTGAAGAGGCACCTCAACCGCACTTTCGAGAGACCCAAGGAAAAGTAGAAAAGGAGATGCTCCAAATGTGGGAAGCTTGCTACTGGTCATAATGCTTCAACATGTGATAGGGTCCACAGAATGGAATCGGAAGGAGTGAAAAAAAGACCAAGGGGAGGCCAAGGTGGAGTGGTCGTGGAAAGGGTACATCGAATGGGGGGGGGGAGGGGGAATGATGGAAACGAAATTGAGGACAAGTAAGTTCCGGTGATTGGTTAAATTTAAATTTTGCTTGACAAAAAAGGTTAATATGGTTAATTTTTTACAGGCTAACACCAATGAGGACAAGGAGCGACTCGATGCGGACCGCGCGTGGAGGTGGTCTAGCTGGATCAAGCAATTGTTCCGTTACAAATGAAGAATACTTTTCGGAATGGAGTGCAGGGGATAATGGTGATGAGTATGAATCAATGTCCGATGATTGAACGAAAATAAAGCACATGGATTTTTGGTCGGACCACACATGTATAAATTTGATACATGTAAGATGGATATAGGAAAAAATAGAAGCACATGGATTTTGAGTAGTGATATATTTATAGTTCATTTGGGAAAACCATGTGAAAACACTTGGTAATTCACAAGAAATTTGTCAATAAATTCAATTTTGCAAAATCCATAAATAAGCATCATAAATCATCAAGGTTTGAAAGATGGTTGTTCCTGGTAGCTTTGTAACAACCCTAACAACTGAAAGTGCATTGCATGGTATTCATCATCATGTCATCATGTGCATTGGGAAGAATAATTAATTTCGTTAAGAAATGCACATAAAATGATAACGATAACCTAAGTTAAAAATAAAGTTCTTAAAAGAAGAAATTAAATAAAAGAAATTTTGGAGTTTAACCTTTTCTGTTGATTAAACATAAAGATAAAAGATTTATGGAATTGCGACGAAATTATTTTATTTTGTAAAAATGTCCACAAGAAATAATGAAAGCGTTTCTTCTTAAATTCAACTTGAATTTTTGATTCGAAATTTATTTGGAATTTGAACTTCGTCCTAAAAGGAAAAAGATCCAGAATATTCTCAAATGTACCCCTGAATTTTCGCATGATTTTTCGAGCACTCGGAAGTGTGTTTTCTAATTAAAGTAAAGCTCGAGGGGTTTTTTGTAAAACTACCAAAACAGGCCGGTGGCCAATCTTCTTTCTTTCTCCTCCCCGAACCGACTCGCAGCGCCCGCACCGCCTCACCCGCGCCGCCGCAGCGAGCTCCCGGCCGCGCGCCGCGTGAGCCCGCGCCACGCGGTGCTTCTCCGCCACCTCACCCTCCGCTCCGTGGGGATAAAAGCTCCAGCCGCGCCCGCTTTTCCCTCTCTCGCTCTCTCCAAACTCACCCGAAGCCGCCGCCCTCCTCGCTCTTCGTCGGCTGGCCGCCTCCGGCCATCTCCGCGTGAGCCGCCACCCCTAAAACTTTCGCCACAACCCAGCGCAGCTCCCCGCCATCCAATTGAGTTTCCCCGCCCTAGGAAGGAAGATCGATGCGGTTTCCTTCCGGAGGTCACCACGGCGGTCATGGCCAATTCCCCCAAATTCTTCTTCTTTGGTTCACTTTTCGTTGGGGTTCTTGATTACCGGTGTGCGCTAGAGTCCCCTCCGGAGTATAGTGGACTCACACGAGAGCTTGCCACATAAATTTTCTCGAATTTGGCCATCTTCTTCAAGATTGAACCACCGCCGGCTCCGACTCACCGGTGACGTCCAACTTCGGCCACCCGGGAGGTTCACCACATCTATGCCGGTCTTCGGGATGACCTTGTGAAGCTCTAGGAGCGGTTCCTCGTCTTTTGGGTGAACACGGTGGGTCGTGGACGCCGCCGGAGCACGGCCCGAGTCGCATCTCGCCGCCGGCGACTCTTCCGGTCGCTCCTGCCACCGGGGACCTTGCCCCCAGATTGCCCGTGTCGCGTGGAGTCCCCGGGCCAAGCCACTCGGTTCCCCACCCACTCCCGCGCTCCTCCGGCGAGCCGCCGCCCGGCTCCGGCCACCGCGGTGCTCGGCCTCGGGCTGGGCCGCGCAAGTCCGGGCCGCACGCGCGTTTGGGCCACATCCTCCCATGGGCTCAATCGGTTTCGGCCCAAGTGAGCTCCCCTGTTCCGTTTAAATTTTTTTCAATTTCCAAATTCTTTCAAACTTCAAATATTCGTAGAATATTCATCCAAATTCAGAAAAATGCAAAACCAAGTTCATTAGCTTCATAAAATTATTGCCTATTTGATTATGTATTCAAATACCTATTTTGAGAAATTATAATTTCATAATTTAATTAATTCCCTCTCCTCTAATTAAGAAATCCATTATTTTATGCTAATTATTAATTATTTTTGAAAAATAAATTTCTTTAAAAATTAGAGATACTGCAGACGAAAGTTTTCGTTAAGTTTGTTTTCCAAAATTAAACATAAACACCGTCATTTCATGTGATCCCAGTTTAATACTCTATGTGTTAATACCTATCGTTGATTAATGGTTAATGGTTAATTGTTAATTAATGAGCATGAGTATTTGTTAATTAATAAACAAGATTAATTGTTACTTAATGACCAAGATTAAGTATTAATTAACGAGCAGGATTAATTGTTAATTGTTAGTTGTTAATTACTGAACGTAAGTAATCGGTAATTGTTAGTTGATGAACGTATTTAAGGAAACCCTTGCATAATCATATCATGTACATTCATGCATGCATGGTTGTAATTCGCGACGCATTGTTGGTCGACCTAGGGTCTAGCGTGATCGAGATTCCGTCCGTGGTCGAGACAGGAGACTGGAACGTCGAAGTCGACCAACACACGAGAAAGCCGACTCCGACTCGAATCCAGGCAAGCCCGGTGCATCCCACCTATGTTTGTAAAAATATTTTCTTTTATCACAAGTAATGAGTCGTGATTGTGCATTAAGTTATAGGAGTTGCTTGATACCCTAGATGCATGAGATAGGGTTCCAATTGTTTATGCTATACTTGGTGCAGGTAGCTCAATAGTGCTCGATAACCGCTAAGCTTATGTCCTAGGGAATCGGTAGAAGTCGAGTGGTGGCAACACTACTCGCGAGATATAGGTTAATGGTTGGTTTATTGTTGCTAAGAGGATTGATAAGAGAAAGATGAGAGTGGAAGTGAAGATGTTAATAAGCTGAGACCGGACGGGCCCCGTAGGAGAAAGGGCAAGACGGAGATGAGGTCTTGCAAGGTGGTAGCCCCGTCTGTGTCGGTCAAGGACCGTACCGTTGTTGGCTTAGTTGAACAAGTTTGAACGTACCGCACTACATGCTGGTATCATGGGCCCAGCAAGCTGATGTACCCTATCGCCCCGGAGATGTAGCGTAGCCGGCTCTCTTTTGCCAGCTGTCGGTGAGAGGATAGTCTCACGGGAGGGAGATGGGTCGACCACGAGGGAAGTCGTGGCTGCGCCATACTTCCGGGAGAGTTGGAAATGGCTAGTCTGCTATCGGTGCTAGCGGGAAAACTTGTCGTATACGACCGAGTGGGGTGCGTATACGTCGTGTAGTCGGGTTCTGCCAGCTGGTATAAATTGATTCGAATCGCTGTCCCTCGCGAGTAATGAGTACCACTTGTTTAGCTCGTCACATCGTAGTAATCAACTAGAAGATGAGGATGAGAGATGAAAGAATTGTTGGTCGCAAATGATCTTTTCTTGAAAACTTGATTGCAGTAGTTGTAGACTGCAAAACCTTGTTCTCTATTGAACTTAACCCGAGCTAAAACTTGAAAGTAAGGATCAACCATTAGTGCTGTTTTCGCAAAAGAGTCAACTCCACGACCGGAAAGCCTTTGCATACTAGGCGTCGGCCTTAGCGTGCCTGTTGACGGGTCACTCTTGCTGAGTATTAGAATACTCAAGGTTTGTTCGTTATGATTTTCAGGACCGAGTCGTGCTTCCACGACCGTCACGGTAGTGGTCCGGAAGAGGGGTCGTGTTCCGAGGGTGGTTCCCTCAAGTGGGAACAGATCCCGACGTCCTGAGCGAGGAGTATCGTGATGTACGACGGGCTCGAGTACATCACGCTAGTGGTCTTTGTTGTAAAGTTCAAGTTTCCGCTGCAAGACTCGTAGATTGTTAAACTTCATTAATGTATTATGCTTCCATTGTACAATGTTGTATTTCAAAAACCTGGTTGTATTATCCCATGATGTATATATTCTGGCTTGTATGAGATGATGTTTCTGTTGTAACTCGCTTCGTCGAGTGTCCCCCTGTACCGACTCCTGGATGTCCCGGAGGGGATGTCACAGCTGGTATCGGAGCAATACGAGGGCAAGCTGTACATTGTTTACAAGCTTGTTTTCAAAACCTAACACGTTTAGCCCGTTTAGAGTACGCGAGAGTACGGAGCCCATTTAAGGACTTAGAACCGTTAGTCTGTCTAACTGTTCGAAGTTCGTGGTTTTCTGGGTAGTCACTAACTATCCGTGTTAGTTTGTGTTAACTTTCGGTCGTTTGACTAATACGGTGTAGTGCATGCATCATCACATTTTGAGTGGTATAATATGAGGTTTTTGGGAATTAGATCAAGTTAGTATCGTAGTGTAGAGTTAGTTTCCTATGGAGTTAGGAGATTATGCTTTGGTGAAACAGAAGGCAAGCAGAACTCTCCTACATAGGCAATGAAATGTGGAATTCAAGATCTTCATGTACATATGATCAACGTCAATCGAGAGAGAAGGACGATCATGTGTAGTAATCAAGGAGCCCCATATGAGAGCTATGGATTTAAAGGGATAGATTAAAGATGACAAGCATGAATGGGTACCCTAGGTGAATCTTGGAATGAACAACTTACAGCTGCCAAAGCCATAGTTAAACAACTAGATGCTGATATGAGAAAGACACATGATGGGCTACTGGATCTTGAACAAGTCAATAACTTCTCAAGGAAGAGCAGAAGGATGGAATATATGAGTAGAAGAATTCAGGAGCTAGTCACTGATGCCACTTCGATCGCTCTAGGCCTCATCCAGGCAAATGATCGGTTAACTACCACTTTTGTAGCTACCAAAAGTTCTCTTTCTCTCTCCATTAATAGCCGTTTTAATTTCTGTTCGGACTTCTCATCTCAACAGGAATTTCCGGAGGATAAGATTCGAGTATTAGGAGCCGACTACTCATAGTCCGCAACTAATTCTCCTTCTTCCACTCAATCACATCATGAACTTATCTATCCTTGAAATTCTTGAGTGACTTCCATATGAAGCAAGGGTAGTCTTCTATTTGACTAGACTAAGTTGTATCGAGAGCTAGTTTAGAAATGGGTGTTGTGCACTTCTAAATTGCTATTTTGCCTTCGAATTGTGCCGGTTCGCCCGGGCGCTTCTCCAAGTCAAACATGAGCGGTATGGAAATGCATACTCTATTTTAAAACTAGAAGAGAATCCAAATATGATGTTCTTCCGAACGGACGGCGTATAACTTAAGGTACGCAACCGGAAAGAAGAATACTGTCTTGGAAACTCATCGGTGCAATTTCCCTTCTAAATATCTTAAGCCTATATTTCTTTCAACACCAAAACAGACGAAAGCACTCGTCACATCTCTTGTTAATCCATGTTGGTTCATAAGCTCAACCATTTCAGTTAAATCTTTTCCTTCATCGATGACTTTCACCAACCCCTTATAAATCTCGTGACTCTTGATTCCGGCATGAAAGTGGTAGAAAGTGACAACAAACCCCCTGACGACCTAAATTTGGATCAAGGAGTTAGTTTTATGGAGAATGCTCTTCGTGTTCATTAAGAAGAGAAGACTAAGAAGAAAGCAACCAGATGAGCCGGAAGTGAGGTACTCTCCGGATATTGTCTAGTCTACACTCCTACAGCAGATCGGAGGTTCGAGCCGGTGCTATCAAGTTCCATTTCTTACCGGCCACCTCGGTATCAGCAATAGGTATTTCCCCATTCAGCGGTTCAACAATCGGACCTATCGAGTATATGCCCTTATGCCGGACTCCACAATCCGCTGATCATCCATGCTGCAACGGTGCTTGGCATAGACACTTGGCTCAAGGAGGTGTCGCACCAACCAAGCAGAATCATGCAAGTAAAAATAAGATGAAGACTGGTCGTGTCAACGTCACCACATTTGAGGAGATTCCGAAAGGATCACAAGTCATGACTCGGTTTGATTTCTATCAACCATCATGCTGCCGATATGTTATTTGACTCGGGAGCAAACCACAATTTCAACAGCAAAGGATATGTCCAAAAATATAACCCTCCGTCATGCAAGATGATTCTCCACATCTCATATTATCACCTGGGGTAACGGACTTGCAGATCAAGGTACTACGGAGATATCATTGAAGTCGAGTCGTAAGGATTATCCCACCTCCTTCATAGCCTTAGACGGACAAGGATTTGATGCGATTCTTGGCATGAGATGGATGAAGTTTTATAAGGCCGTACTCGGAGATAGATGCTTTTGCAGCTCATCTAAACTCTCCTCTTCATGGACGAGATTGTTTTCAGTTGACTTCTTCCCAAGCTATTTTTCCGGTGATCTATAAAACTACCGGTAAAAGTTTGGAAGACATTCCTGCAGTTTGCGAATACCTTGATGTTCTCCGGAAGGCTTACCAGGTTTACCACCTGATCGGGCAAGTAGAATTCAAGAGAGAACTTCAACCAAGGACTGCATCCATATCAAGAAGACCGTATCGGATTCCACCCAATGAGCTGGCAGAAGTAAAGGTGCAAGTGAAGGAATTACTCGGATAAGAGATAGATTTGCTCGAGTTCATCACCTTGAGGATGACAAAATTGTTTGTCCGGAAGAAGGATCAAACATTGAGGTTATGTGCAGGTCATCGAACTTTGAATGCAGTGACCATTACGCACAAGTATTCACTTCATCGATTGACATCTTGTTTGATTAGTTGATGGGAGCAAAAGTGCTACCAAGATAGATCTTCGCTCCGGATAGCATCGGATCGAGCTTTGAGCGGGAGATATACCAAAGACAGCTTTCTCTACCAGATATGGACTTTATGAGTACCTAGTGATGTCCTTTGGTCTAACCAATGCACCAGCACACTTATGTACATAATGAACTCGATAATCATGCCGAGCTGGACAGGTTTGTCGTGATTTTCACGAGCGACATTCCGATCTACTCCAAGTCGAAGAGGAACCTCGTAGAACACTTAAGGACCCTGCTCCAACGTCTAAGGGATCATCGGTTACATGCCAAATTCAGTAAGTGTGAGTTTTGGATGAAGGAGATGCCACTCCTAGGTCACGTGATCTCAAGCAATGAAGTGGTCATTGATCCAAGCAAGTTTAAGGAGATATTGGATTGAAGCCACCTAAATCGGTCGCGTGAGATCCGAAGCTTCTTAGGGTTAGCTGGGTATTATAGAAGATTCATTTCCAATTATTGCCAAGCCAATGATCAAATTGTTGGAAAAAAAGGATAAGAAGTATGAATGGAGCAACAAATGTGAAAAAAGCTTTTCGGACATTGAAGAAGTTACTCACAACCGCACCGGAGTTAGCTCGATCAGATTTGACCAAGCCATTTGAGGTGCACTCGTGATGCCTCAAGCACACGACTTGGATGTGTTCTAATGCAAGAAGATCGAGTAGTTGCCTACGCGTCTCGACAGACTTAGGTGACAGGAGGAACACTATCCCACACAGGAGCTGGAATTAACAGCTGTGGTTCTAGCATTGAAGAGCTGGAGACACCATCTCTTGGAAAGCTTGGTACATCTATACACGGACCACAAGAGTCTTAACTATATCATCACTCAAGAGGATCTGAACCTGTGTCAACAAAGATGGTTAAGAGGAATTATGAGATCGAGATCCACTTCCAGCCCGAGAAAGCTAGTTGCAACAACCTCACCGTTCAGCTATTGATCGAAGCATCTAAAGAGGAAATTAGCGATCCCGATCTTCAGATCCTTCCATATGAAGTAATGAGTAATTGGCCCTTATTCCTACTCTTCGCGAAGAAGTGGTAGCAACACAAAAGAAAGATGTTGGTATGAGTCACATTAAAAGACGAATTAAGAAGGGTGAAATGAAGTGTCTTCGAGGAGGTAGCGAAGATGTGATCCGGCTCAAGAATAGGCTAGTAGTGCCTAAGAACTTGGAACTTCGCAAGGAGATAATGGATGAAGTACATACATCTACTTCTATTCATCTAGAAACCAATAAAATGCACCCGGATCCGAAGAAAGATTCTGGTGGACAAGAAGGAAACGAGAAATAGCAAGGTATGTCCGTGAGTGAAACACTCGCTCGACGAGTGAAAGCAGGTCATCGGAAGCAAACAGGTCCACTTCCATCTTTGAGTATTCCGGAATGGAAACAAGAAGATATTAGTATGGATTTCATTACCGGCTTACCGTTAACTCCACGGAAGCACGACTTTATGTGGGTCATAGTGGACGAGGTTGACCAAGGTCAGCTCACTTCATACCGGTACATACTCGGTACACCGCCGAGAAATATGCACAGCTATACATCGCCGCATTCTCTCGTCCACATGGTGTACCCAAGACCATCATCGTAGATCAAGGAGCTCGGTTGGTGTCTAGATTTCGGGAGCAATGGCATGAACCGTTGGGAACAAGGTTGATTCGAAGCTCGGTGTATCAACCTCCAACGGATCGACAAACAGAGAAAATCAATCGATATCTAGAAGACATGCTTCGAGCTGGTGTTTTGTCATACAACCAAGATTGGGAAACATGCCTACCGTTAGCAGGATTCTTATACAACAACAGCTAACAGGAGAGTGCCGGAATGTCACCATTCCAAGCTCTATACTGGTCGTGGCGGTCACACACCGTTAAATTGGTCGGAACATGGAGAAAGAATAATATGGGGATCGGATCTAGTAAAAGATGCCGCAGAGCAAGTACGCCTCATTCGAC
The DNA here is from genome assembly GCA_031894775.1 of Chloris gayana. NCBI lineage: Eukaryota > Viridiplantae > Streptophyta > Magnoliopsida > Poales > Poaceae > Chloris > Chloris gayana. The sequence goes on from JAUNZO010004944.1 coordinate 644,264, forward strand.
GTAAACTCAAGAGAGTCAAATCTCGACGAGATCAATTACACGGGTAAAAGACGTCGAGAGTTAGTGTTCGAAGGTGGAGATTGAGTCTATCTTCGAGTATCCCCTACCGGAGGTGTCCAGCGATCCGAAATCAAAGGCAAGTTAGCTCCACGATATCTCGGACCCTTTCTAATTCCAGAAAGAGGTGGATCGGTTGCATATCGTTGGAATTGCCAGACACACTTATCGTGAATTCACAAGGTATTCCACGAGATCTCAATTGAAGAAGTGTCTAAAACCACCCGTAGATATACCAACCGCAAATGTGGAACAACTACAGCCAGATTGACATATGATGAACATCCGATCGTAGTGCTCGACACCAAGGATCGAGTGACTCGACATCGAACCATCCGGTTCTACAAGATTCAGCGGAGCAATCCCTCGGAAGTTGATAGCTACTTAGGAACGAGAGGAGTTTCTCCGATCCAATTGCCGAGAGATCATTAGTACCATCGTCGAGTCACTTCGAATCATGAATCTCGGGACGAGATTCCTATAAGGGGGAGGGCTGTAACAACCCTAACAACTGAAAGTGCATTGCATGGCATTCATCATCATGTCATCATGTGCATTGGGAAGAATAATTAATTTCGTTAAGAAATGCACATAAAATGATAACGATAACCTAAGTTAAAAATAAAGTTCTTAAAAGAAGAAATTAAATAAAAGAAATTTTGGAGTTTAACCTTTTCTGTTGATTAAACATAAAGATAAAAGATTTATGGAATTGTGACGAAATTATTTTATTTTGTAAAAATGTCCACAAGAAATAATGAAAGCGTCTCTTCTTAAATTCAACTTGAATTTTTGATTCGAAATTTATTTGGAATTTGAACTTCGTCCTAAAAGGAAAAAGATCCAGAATATTCTCAAATGTACCCCTGAATTTTCGCATGATTTTTCGAGCAATGGAAGTGTGTTTTCTAATTAAAGTAAAGCTCGAGGGGTTTTTTGTAAAACTACCAAAACAGGCCGGTGGCCAATCTTCTTTCTTTCTCCTCCCCGAATCGACTCGCAGCGCCCGCACCGCCTCACCCGCGCCGCCGCGGCGAGCTCCCGGCCGCGCGCCCGCGTGAGCCCGCGCCACGCGAGTGCTTCTCCGCCACCTCACCCCTCCGCTCCGTGGGGATAAAAGCTCCAGCCGCGCCCGCTTTTCCCTCTCTCGCTCTCTCCAAACTCACCCGAAGCCGCCGCCCTCCTCGCTCTTCGTCGCTCGGCCGCCTCCGGCCATCTCCGCGTGAGCCGCCACCCCCAAAACTTTCGCCACAACCCGGCGCAGCTCCCCCGCCATCCAATTGTGTTTCCCCGCCCTAGGAAGGAAGATCGATGCGGTTTCCTTCCCGGAGGTCACCACGGCGGTCATGGCCAATTCCCCCAAATTCTTCTTCTTTGGTTCACTTTTCGTTGGGGTTCTTGATTACCGAGTGTGCGCTAGAGTCCCCTCCGGAGTATAGTGGACTCACACGGGAGCTTGCCACATAAATTTTCTCGAATTTGGCCATCTTCTTCAAGATTGAACCACCGCCACCTCGACTCACCGGTGACGTCCAGCCTTCGGCCACCCGGGAGGTTCACCACATCTATGCCGGTCTTCAGGATGACCTTGTGAAGCTCTAGGAGCAGTTCCCTCGTCTTTTGGATGAACACGGTGGGCTGTGGACGCCGCCGGAGCACGGCTCGAGTCGCATCTCGCCGCCGGCGACTCTTCCGGTCGCTCCCGCCACCGGGGACCTTGCCCCCGCATTGCCCGTGTCGCGTGGAGTCCCCCGGGCCAAGCCACTCGGTTCCCCACCCACTCCCGCGCTCCTCCGGCGAGCCGCCGCTCGGCTCCAGCCCACCGCGGCCATGGCCGCAGTGCTCGGCCTCGGGCTTGGCCACGCATGTCCGGGCCGCACGCGCGTTTGGGCCACGTCCTCCCATGGGCTCAATCGGTTTCGGCCCAAGTGAGCTCCCCCTGTTCCCTTTAAATTTTTTTCAATTTCCGGATTCATTCAAACTTCAAATATTCGTAGAATATTCATCCAAATTCAGAAAAATGCAAAACCAAGTTCATTAGCTTCATAAAATTATTGCCTATTTGATTATGTATTCAAATACCTATTTTGAGAAATTATAATTTCATAATTTAATTAATTCCCTCTCCTCTAATTAAGAAATCCATTATTTTATGCTAATTATTAATTGTTTTTGAAAAATAAATTTCTTTAAAAATTAGAGATACTGCAGACGAAAGTTTTCGTTTAGTTTGTTTTCCAAAATTAAACATAAACACCGTCATTTCATGTGATCCCAGCTTTAATACTCTATGTGTTAATACCTATCGTTGATTAATGGTTAATGGTTAATTGTTAATTAATGAGCATGAGTATTTGTTAATTAATAAACAAGATTAATTGTTACTTAATGACCAAGATTAAGTATTAATTAACGAGCAGGATTAATTGTTAATTGTTAGTTGTTAATTACCGAACGTAAGTAATCGGTAATTGTTAGTTGATGAACGTATTTAAGGAAACCCTTGCATAATCATATCATGTACATTCATGCATGCATGGTTGTAATTCGTGACGCATTGTTGGTCGACCTAGGGTCCGGCGTGATCGAGATTCCGTCCGTGGTCGAGACAGGAGACTGAACGTCGAAGTCGACCAACACACGAGAAAGCCGACTCCAACTCGAATCCAGGCAAGCCCGGTGCATCCCACCTATGTTTGTAAAAATCTTTTCTTTTATCACGAGTAATGAGTCGTGATTGTGCATTAAGTTATAGGAGTTGCTTGATACCCTAGATGCATGAGATAGGGTTCCAATTGTTTATGCTATACTCGGTGCGGGTAGCTCAATAGTGCTCAATAACTCGCTAAGCTTATGTCCTAGGGAATCGGTAGAAGTCGAGTGGTGGCAACACTACTCGCGAGATATAGGTTAATGGTTGGTTTATTGTTGCTAAGAGGATTGATAAGAGAAAGATGAGAGTGGAAGTGAAGATGTTAATAAGCCGAGACCGGGCGGGCCCCGTAGGAGAAAGGGCAAGACGGAGATGAGGTCTTGCAAGGTGGTAGCCCCGTCCGTGTCGGCCAAGGACCGTACCGTTGTCGGCTTAATTGAACAAGTTTGAACGTACCGCACTACATGCTGGTATCATGGGCCCGGCAAGCCGAGGTACCCTATCGCCCCGGAGATGTAGCGTAGCCGGCTCTCTTTTGCCGGCTGTCCGTGAGAGGATAGTCTCACGGGAGGGAGATGGGTCGACCACGAGGGAAGTCGTGGCTGCGCCATACTTCCGGGAGAGTTGGAAATGGCTAGTCTCGCTGTCAGTGCTAGCGGGAAAACTTGTCGTATACGACCAGTGGGGTGCGTATACGTCGTGTAGTCGGGTTCGCCACCTGGTATAAATTGATTCGAATCGCTGTCCCTCGCAGTAATGAGTACCACTTGTTTAGCTCGTCACATCGTAGTAATCAACTAGAAGATGAGGATGAGAGATGAAAGAATTGTTGGTCGCAAATGATCTTTTCTTGAAAACTTGATTGCAGTAGTTGTAGACTGCAAAACCTTGTTCTCTATTGAACTTAACTCTGAGCTAAAACTTGAAAGTAAGGATCAACCATTAGTGCTGTTTTCGCAAAAGAGTCAACTCCACAGCCAGTAAAGCCTTTGCATACTAGGCGTCGGCCTTAGCGTGCCTGTTGACGTGGTCAGTCTTGCTGAGTATTAGAATACTCAAGGTTTGTTCGTTATGATTTTCAGGACCGAGTCGTGCTTCCACGACTCGTCACGGTAGTGGTCCGGAAGAGGGGCCGTGTTCCGAGGGTGGTTCCCTCAAGTGGGAACAGATCCCGACGTCCTGAGCGAGGAGTATCGTGATGTACGACGGGCTCGAGTACATCACGCTAGTGGTCTTTGTTGTAAAGTTCAAGTTTCCGCTGCAAGACTCGTAGATTGTTAAACTTCATTAATGTATTATGCTTCCGCTGTACAATGTTGTATTTCGAAAACCTGGTTGTATTATACCATGATGTATATATTCTGGCTTGTATGAGATGATGTTTCGTTGTAACTCGCTTCGTCGAGTGTCCCCCGTACCGACTTCGGGTGTCCCGGAGGGGATGTCACAAGCTTGTAGATTATTATTATGTTTTCAAATTACTTGGATGTGTTGTTAAATTACCGACAATCACAGAGTTACCGATAGGACTATTATGTTATGAAATTACCGAATGAGTTGCTAAATTACCGACCATCACAGGGTTACCGATAGGACTATTATGTTTTGAAATTACTGAATGAGTTGCTAAATTACCGACAATCATTACCGACAATCACAGAGTTACTGATAGGACTATTATGTTATGAAATTACTGAATGAGTTTCTAAATTACCGACAATCACAGAGTTACTCGATAGGACTACTATGTTACGAAATTACTCGAATGAGTTGCTAAATTACCGACAATCATTACTAAAAGCTTCAATCACTTCCATTGTAGGCAGTAGTATAACTACAGAAGAAAAATAAAGCATAGCCAACATGTTATGCTCAACCTCAGCATACACAAAATCACAGCCATACTTAATCGCCTACACAATTCAGGTCTGTGGCTACCAAACATCTTAGTCATTGTTTTCACCTAAAGGACAGCTAACAGTTTTTCAAAAATCTACCAACATTACAATTGTAAGCCCTAGTTACATAACTACATTTCCAGCACTGCATGAGCTTCCAACATGGAGTGTGTGCTTTGCCTTGTGTCACTTGCGTACCGGTTCTTGGAAGTACTTCTAGTACACCTGAAATTCAAAATAATACCAAGGTTGTATTATTGAAGCAAGATGATTTTTTTTGGGTAATAACAGAATTATAATTGCGTACTCGAGAATCATATGATTTCAAAAGCTCAATACCTTGTTTTGCAGCATTCTTCTTATGAAAAATCATTTCATTGGCATACTTAATTCGAAGATTTGAAATGTCGGATGCATTGAACTTGGAATTTAGATCAACTGTTGGCTCCCATTCCTCTAGATATTTCATGATGTAAATTCCGTAAACATACATATCAGTTATACAAAGATAAAAAGAGACATTTGGACCAATAAATTTTTTTACAAGTTCAAGTACCTGTTTGTTGATTGTGGGACATTTGCAAAAACAAATTCGTTTCTTTTCAACCCAATATGAAGCTTGCCAGTCCCTTTCCATACTTTATTGAAATTCCCAAGTTGTACAGACAGTTATTGCAAAGAGATTAATAAAATTTAGAGGACATTAAGAACTAGCAAACATTAAAACTACATCAATATCTTTCTTGAAAACAAAGTACAATAGAATGAAAAGCATAAGATATATGTTCAAACTACATGCAAAAGCAACTTAAGTCCAATTACTGAATGCAAATGAAATCACAACAAATGGTTACATAGAAGCAAGTTCAGTAAAATTACCGAAGGCATAATTACTGAATGCAAATTGAATCACTACAAATGGTTACATGGAAGCATGTTCAATAAAATTACTGAATGCAAATTGAATCACTACAGTTACATGGAACATACTCGGGCATAGCTGGTTTTAGCAATGGTCCGAAGGATCCTATAAACATCCTTTTCTTTTGGGGTCACGTAAACCGGTATATGCTGATTAACAAATTTCCTTGCAGCAGTAAATCTCCTAGTGCTGTAAAGAGGATGCTTGCCAAAAGAACTTCGAGAAGCATGTGGAGCATATGGAGAAGTGTCGGACTTGTTCTTCGACAGCTCGGAACACTTATCAGCAGAGGTTTTGCTACCAATGACAAGTGACACGCTCCCGAGATTATTGACTCTAAAACATAACAAATACAAGGGACAAATAGTAAGGACAAAATATATGAAGTTGGACAAATAGTAAGGACAAAATATTTGAAGCTTTTAAAAGAAAATCACACAAACACACTCACAGGGTCAACATGTCTGGCAAGTGAGGTGTGTCTAAAGCTAGGGGTACGAGGTTGTTCAACTTCTGTGTCGGGTTCAACATTCATTTCAGATTGCTCTATTTTATGTCGTTTTGCAAATTCTTTAGAAGTTTCATCGGTGTACGGAAGGGACACCATAATCAAATAATCCTATAATGATTTATATATTGAGGAAAAGCTCATGAATTAAAGCTTTAAACTGTAGAAAAATCTAGACTACGGATTTCCAAAAACATACTTCGAGTCTTCATTCTCGGGCTCGTAGACTATGAAGCTACTTCCTTGTCATTCCGAGAATAGATCCACCGAGTGTTCAACCTCGGGCTCCGAAGTATTCATTGCAACATCATGCTGGTTCCTTAGACTCGAAGCTGCTTCCTTGTAATTCCGAGAATACAACATATAAATCTGAAATGAAAACAAGCATATATTTGTACATCGAGGCAATTTTTATTCGAAATAAACATTAGACATGTCTAGGTATATCCAATGATGGTGCCCCAGATGAACCAATAGGCCTTCGTTTAGTTGGATCTGGAATATAATTTCCAAGATCCATCCTCATCATCGAAAATGCGGAATGATGGAACAGATGGAGAATTGAAATAGGGAGAGTTTCTCTTTGAACCCAATTTATCTAACAACAACACAAAATATTCGTCAAAACAAGTCTAATTGTTTTATTATGCAACAAATATCGTAAGAGATACAATGATATACTAAGAATCATACCACGGTTTGAACCTACAGCTTTTTTGTTCACATAGTCAGCACTTTTATCCAATTGATTACACGGCATGTTTGCAGCAGCAGCACCAAGTAGCAGGAACCTACAACAACAAATAGACCCATAGGAATGTAAAATATGAAATCCATATCCGATATGGAAAAATAAATAAATAAACTACGAATAAATACAATATCCGACCATGTCTTGATGCTCTTCTTGTTTTGGTACATGTTGAAGCTCATCATCATTTACTTTGACAAACAAAGGTTTTTCCTTACTTTGACAAATCAACAGGAGAACCATCCAAATTTGTTGCTTGCAAATAGTCAAACATAGACAAGATAAGCTTGTCCGGAGTATAATCTAGAGCACGAAACTGTTCCCTGGAGAACTCCTCATAAAAAGCACACAAGACGTCTCTCACCTAAGCAAAACAAATTGCAGGTGCATGCCATAAGCTATTACTCAATTGGAAACAAACAGTTTCCAAACAAACAGATGCACATGAAACTTACATTTTCAGGAAACGTAGTGAAACGCTGATCCAAAGCATGCCTAAAATTCCTAACTTCACCTTCATTGGCTCTCTTAGATGATCCGACATCACCTTTGTTGCCACATCTTTTCTTACCTTGTATGAGCTGCAAGTCCGCTATCCCGTATGATGCTTTTTGACATCTCGGTACCAGAAAATATTTACAATCTGGTGGTTAATTATATTTACACATTCCAAAGACATACATACAAAATAAATATGAAGAAAGAAGATTCTTATGTTCCGAAATTAATGGATGAGTTGGCTAAATTACTGATAATCATTACCGACAATCACATAATTACTGATAGCTTGTAGAATATTATGTTGTGAAACTACTACATGTGTTGCTAAATGACTCGACAATCAATTACCGATAGCTTGTTACGGATAAAAAATACTCATGGACAAAAATACAAAATGGAAACAATGAAAAATTGAATAAAAGAAAATAACAACAACCAGCAAAGGAAATGGAAATACCCGTCTAAGAATTTTTACACTCGTTCAACAACGTTTCATCATAAACTTCATCTTTCGAAGAACATACTTCACGAGATCCTTGCCCACCAATAACGTTGTCCTCACTACCTTGTGCTTCATTTGAACTTGATTCGGCCATTTCTACATGATGAAAGAAACAAAAGAAATATTAGTGTGTTATTGTTATATACCTTCACATCCTTGCCATTTCCCATCATAAGTGTATTATTCCATTCAACTAAAATTGAATACTACTAGTATGCTCCGAACTTAAAAGCTAATAAATCAAAAAAGGCACACAATTGCGACAAAAGCAAACTATAAATGGAACACTCATATACACAATAAGTACATGCCAAACATAATGCAACATAGACACATGTACATCCAATCGTAATATTCACCTCCTACATAGACACATGACAAAAAAAAATTTCTATAAGTACCACATCAAAGGCACATAACCCTACAGATTTTCAAAAACACAAGTACATCCAGATAACGGAAATATACAGTAAATCCAAAGTCAAACATAAATCGCACCTGAGTCGGCCCTAGTCGCCAGTGAAGTTTAACGGAGACCGATCGGGGGAGATGTCGCACGTAAGTGGCGCCGGCAGGGAGAGCTCAGCTTTGTCACCGACGAGAGAGGGGTGGCGCCGGCGGGAAGATGAAGCCGGGACAGATCCGCCTCGAACAGATCCGGGAGATGAGGCAACACCGGGGCCGGAGGGAAGTCAACCTCGGCTTGGCCACCGGCGGGAAGATGAAGCAGCGTCGGGCAAGAATGGGGACGGAGGGAGGGCGACCTCGGCTTGGGCACCGGCAGGGTCACCGAGGACAGATCCGCCTCGACCTCATCCGGGACATCAACCCGCGTCACGGAGTGGAGACACCGAAAGCGACGGTAGATTCTAGCTTATCTCCATCGAGTGGGGACAGCAAAAGCGAAGGAAGATTCGACCTTATCTCCACCGATCGGAAACGAGTGAAAGCGACAGGACATTCAAGCGGGTGCCCTTGTCTCCACCGAGTGAACAACATAACACTTGTGGGCCAAGTAATAACAATTACTGAAGGACTTCGTAAAATTACTTACATTATCAAGAATAATTACGGACAGTAATAACAAAATTGATAAAACTACTTATAATCTCAGGACAATTACTAACACTTAACATTAAATTTACTTGAACGAATTAGTAAAATTACTGATAGTCTCGGGGCTAATTACTCACACTTGACCATAAAATAACTGAATGCTTTGGTAAAACTAGTTATAGGACAAATTGTTGCCACTTGACATTAAATTTACCGAACGAATTAGTAAAATTACCGACAGTCTCGGGGCTAATTACTCACACTTGACAATAAAATAACTGAATGCTTTGGTAAAACTACTTATAGGACAAATTACCGACACTTGACATTAAATTTACTGAACGAATTAGTAAAATTACTGACAGTCTCGGGGCTAATTACTCACACTTGACCATAAAATAACCGAATGATTTGCTAAAACTACTTATAGGACAAATTACCGACACTTGACCATAAAATTACTGAATGTTTTGGTCAAACTACTTACAATATCAGGACAGATTACTGACACCCGACCATAAAATTACTGAACCTTTTGCTAAATTACTGACATTCTATGGTTTAAATAAAAATTACCGACACTCGACAGGAAAATTACTGATCGATTTGGTAAAATTACTGACAGTCTCAGGACTAATTACCGACATTCTCTCGCGAGTACGGTTTACAATAAAATGAATAAAAGGACTATAATTACGGAACTTTCTAAGCATAAAGTTGTAAACTCATCATATTATGGTAATTCCATGCGTCACGATTCTAAACATAGAAAAAAACCAATGTTATAACAGACCATGTCAGCAACTAAAAAGGTATATATTTACAACTAGGAACCCAAGCATCCAACAAAGTATCAACTAACGTCACTACATACACAAATCACTCCATCCAAAATACAGTAGGAGCTGATCCATACAAAACAGATGTGACTATTCAAAATACGCTTGTCGAGTCTTAAACTCGGCACTAGTACTACCCGGTCCCTCACGAGCGTGGAATTCGATGGTGCAACACACAGAACACACAGGAACACACGATCTTAGACGAGTTCGAGCCCTTATCGGTCGTTCCGAATGGGAATGCGAGCAACCGGAAGATTCCGCTCGATCATGGACGAGCTGGTTTGTTTGCAGAGCCGCCGCATCAACTAAATTCAGCGCACGGCGCAATCTCGGCGTAGCGTTGAGGACTTCTTCCGGTATTGTTTCAAGAATCTGTTTCACTCCCACAATATTGTGGACCGGCGATGTGAAGACCCGAGCGCCATTCATCTCTACTTCCATGGAACTTAAATCCAAAGCTCTGCTGGAAGATCGATGGCGTCTTCCGTCGCGAGATCCTCGTCGATTGTTGTATCCTCGGAGATTCATCCGGGTCTCCGGACCGGTCCGGTAGCGGACCCGTAGCCGGGGAGTGGTCGCAGGGGCGCTTCCTCCAGCCTAAGGCGGTAGCACTTGTGCGTGGATCCGCGATCGAAGGTGGCGGAGGTTGTTCATCTCCGTTTTCCTCTTTCGCTTCACGACGATTGCGTTCGGCTTCAGCTCTCGCCATCCTTGCTGCTTCTTCGACAGCTTCCTCGGAGTGAGTTGGCGTATAACAGGTCCCGTCATGAACACTTGGAAGAAGACCGGAGCGTCTTCCTCGGAATCGGTATCCGGTTTGGGAGAACAGCTTTGCGCCGTAGCCCGGCACCGTTCCGAGGCATAAGCGTAGGGAGCTCGATGTTTCGCGCTAAAGCTGCGTCGGACCCGCTAAGCTCCGAATCGGAGGTATCAACCGTGGCAGGTGATCGCGCTTTAGAAGCAGCGGCCCGGCAACGAGTCGGATTCATCAATGACAATTTCCCGTCCGAGTCGGCTTCAAAGTCGAGGGACCCGAAGCGAATCTTGAAGCCGGGCTCGAAGTCGACGACAAACGAAGTGGCCATCGAACTCGCTAGGAACTCGCCGGGACCCCTACCCGGCGCGCCAAATGTCGAGTCTTAAACTCGGCACTAGTACTACCCGGTCCCTCACGAGCGTGGAATTCGATGGTGCAATACACGTAACACACAGGAACACACGATCTTAGACGGGTTCAGGCCCTTCGAATCGAGAGTAATACCCTACGTCCCGTATGTTATGTATTGCCTTTAGCGATTTGCTAATTGCGAAGTCTCGGATCCTTTTGGGGGGGGGTCCCCGCTCCGCCTTATATGTCCGGGGAGCTAGGATTACAATCGAGTCCTAGCCGATTACATGAATTACATATATGGGATTCTATCTCTAACTTTCTTTATTGATCCGTAGTCCTAATCAGACTACAAATTGTTCTATAACTTGCTTCTCACGTCATCGTATACCGGTCTTAGTATCCGCCTTGTTTCCATACCGGTCTACGGGTTCTTCTATTATCCCAGACCGGTCGAAGACCGATCTGTTGCCTATCGCCCTTATCTCGTATCTTCTCCGATTTGCTACCATGTCTTTGCGTATCCATTTCTTCATCATCTCGTATACCCATAAGGCAAGTATACGACAACGCTAAGTGTTGATCCATCCAAGTGTCACTAAATACACAGTTCTTTACATCGAAAGCAGAAAAACGGATCATGGGTTGATATTGGAAGTGGAGTATCGCTGGATCCTTGCTCGGGAGAGTCTTGCGATATTGGTTTCTATCATGGAACGTCATGTAATGCGAAGCTCCGCCCGGTACTCGCTCCCCTTTTCCTCGTTTATGTATTCAAAACAAACAATGAAGATTACGGAAGGTTATTATTAATCATGTAGACCTTTACTGAACTTCATAAGAATGAGTTACTAACCGACACAATTTTAGGAATCATGCAGAAATAGAAGCAATCATTTGGAAGCACCTGGTATGGCACATCTACATAAGTCATCTCCCAGCTTGCTCATATCAACAGATCTTCCCTTCGTGATTCTTCTAAAGATTGTGTTCAACCTTTCTCGAACATGTTCGCTTAATCATTATGCTACCTGTCCTTATCATACTCGTTGACCATAGTTGAGCGAATCGAGAATATCAATCTGCCCATGAAACATGTTGAAACAGATAGGTCGCCCAATGGTATCCGTTGTGGACAGGAATAAAGATCTACAAATATTTTATAAAAAATGCAAAAGTTATTGTCAAGGTATAGATATCTTCAATTTGTATAACAGATAAATATGGGGCCCAATTGTACTTACAAGTCTCGCATTGAGTATCTTTTCCGCAGAAAATCGATACTTGATAAATTTGTATGCAACTTCACCTTCATATGCTGAACCAAGGAAATAATTTTCATACAAAATCATTTGCTGCACAAAAAAGAAGAAAAAAACCATTTAACGAATAAATGAAAACTAATTATCATGCATACACACAAAAAAAGAATTTGCTGTCATAAAGACATCAAGTGTCAAAAAAACAATTACTGAAAAAAACATGTAACTTACAGCTGCACTAGATGGAAGAATAATCATGTAGCTTGATTGTTCAGCACTTAGTTTTGCATCGTCATCCATCGGGTATTGGACAAAGTAGTCCAGGTGTACAGCTTCAGCCATCAAACCATCGCCAAAGCTATCAGCAATAAGTTGCCCAGCTATAGAAAAATGATGTGGTGTATCTTTGGTACCGATAACTTTCTCCATGCATCCAATAAGATAAACTCTGCATAAATCATTTAGTTACTGAATGGATAAAGCAAGGAAACTACTTGAATTAATGAATGCATTTCACTGATATATCCAAGATCATTTGCTGCACAGTAAAAGCTACTAAAGTAAAATTACTGAATGAAATTACTGAACAAATAAAGTTACTCAATACAAATGGAATATCTACAAATTCTGTGCATGGAATCTACTCGAAGTAAAATTACTGAATTATAGTACTGATTACTCGAATGGAACAAATTATCGAGTGCAAATTAAATAGTATACAAATTACTAAATGTAGATCTCCTGAATATCGATGTCAATTGCTAAACATGGTAGTATGGAAATAATTATTGAATGGTTAAAGTTACCGAAATTCTGAAATAACTGAATACATATTGGTTACCTTTTGAATTCATCTAATTGTCCCACCTCAATCATTTCTGCCCTCAAATCAAGTGCATTCTTGATAGCTGCCTCATTGGGAGTCGAATCCTGATTTTCAAATGGAGATGCCAAGCACGGATTGTCGGATTCGAAAACAGGCCCGACTACCCATAACTCGGGGACACCTAAGAACGGGAGTTTGGGAAACTCAAAAACTAGAATCTCATCATCATCATAAACCGGCTTCTTTTTCCCCTTGTCAGCAGGCTTCATTGGCTGCTTCCGTTTCTTCGCGGTAAGCTTTACCAATTTACTTCTTGATACCTTCATTGAACGGGTAACACGCCGGCCTGCAGGGGTATAATTGTGTTCACCAACAATAGGAGCATCATCCACCTTCCGTGAAACACATCATACACATTAAATTAGAAATAAACAAAAGAAATAAATTATTGGTGACTAAATTACTTGCATTGACATTTACATGAGACTCGAACTAGATTGCCACAAACCTCATTAATATTACTATCATCTTTTATAGATGGTCTGTGAAGCATCATGTTCAATGGTACTATCATCAATTGCTAATTTTAGTGAAGCATCATCTTGAATGTCACGGAGAACGAGACACAATATCTTTCCAATAATCATTGTCAAAAGATCCAAGCAGCCACACCGGTAGATTGGGGCTAAGAAACTTGGTTATTGGATGCATTTTAATAAGTACAAACTTCAGACACAAAAAAATACAAATACAAAAAAAAACAAAAACCCGAGATTCTTGTACTTTATCGACATGAGGCTGCTCTCCAACACAACCAACTTTCTCTATCAAAGTTTCATCAGAGTTGGCTCTACAAAAAATAATTATAAAACGGAAAGAATAAACACCTTTAGTCCTAGTGCAAATAGAAATTGACATTTAAATCTACGTGTCCAAAAGAAACATCACATTCAAAAGCACAACCTCGAGGTTGCTCCCCATCAGCTTGATGTCCTTGAAGATTTGAGTCAATAGTCTTCGATGACTCATTCTGTCTATCTACAACATCATTAATGTTAGGAGCATTTGGTTGTTCCTCATTACCACCTTGCTCTCCTTGCACATTGACCACATGAGGCTGGCTCTGCACAAAAAAGGAAACAAATGGGAAAAAAAGTCCTTGATTAGGAGTGCAATAAAAAATACAGAAGCTAAAAAAGGAATAAAGATTGTAAAAGAAATATAAACCCTGATTTTAGCTTCAACACCTGCAATAATGTCGGAAAAGAAGCGAGCTGTGCAGACAGCTTCATCATGTGTATGTGTAGCCATTGTCTGTTGTGTCCTATTCAAGCCTGCAAGTCTTTCTCGGATGCTGAGCATAGAAATCAATTAACATTTCATGCACCGTCTTGTTCCCTTGAGGAGGCTGTGGTGACGCTGCATGCAAAGATTGAGTCAACGTAGATTGTATTTCTGTAGCCTTGATTTGATTAGTATCCTGGAAAAAAATAATATATTATTGAGGTGAATCAAAATATTACGGAGAACCACAAACAAAAAAGGCAAAACAAGGGATAGACAATAAACACAAAGGCAGGCATGCAAATAATTACTTATTGCATTTGCATACCTCATTATCATCTTGATCCATAGAAATTGAAACGGGTGTGGATGCTATTTTCCGCCGCTTTGAACCAGATAAATTGGACACCTGCAAATTAAAAGATAGATATAAATTTAAGATAGTAAACTACTACGGAATATAAATATATATTGTTACTAGATGAAACACATTACCGAGGAAGATAAAGAAATATTTCTGGGGCTTACAGATATGGTTACTCGAATGATAAATAATTATCGAGGCAAATTGATATCAACTACTCGGTAAATTACTCGGATGATAAATAATTACTGAGGCAGATTGATATAAAATACTGGATAAAAAGGAAAATACTGGGGAAAATAGAAAGTTACTGGTTTCAAAAGAATTACCGACAAAGATGGATACAAATTACCGAATCGGATAAAAAGAACTGCTGTATGAAAAGAATTACTGGGACAGACAGGGAGAATTACTAAAAAGAATTACTGGAACAAACAGGGAGAATTACTGAATAAAAAGAGTTACTCACAGCAGCACCCTCTTTAGCACGTAGATCCCGGGATGTGGTGATAGGTTCTTCATGAGGCTTAGATTGATCAAAGATAGCTTTGATATCAGATGCAATCTTCTTTTGAGCATCAACAACTTCTCTCTTTCCATCACTAAACATTTTAGTAGTAGCTGCCATCATTTCTGATCCTTTAGCTACTCGCTTGTCATATGCAGCAAGAGCAGCCGACAAGCAGTGGTTGAAGCATAAACACATCAGGAAATGGTGGTGTCGGGAACGGGATTCCGAGATACAGGAGCAGCATAAGGGGCCTTGTGATCACTGCATGCTGGGCTAGGAGGGGCTGGGCGTGTGGTGCAAGTTTCTTTGAACGTCTATCTAGAGTCTTTGTGACCAAACCCCGATGCAGCAAACCACCCCTAGCATGTACAACACTGCGAGAACATGATCTTGTGCCTTGATCAACAGCCCCTTCATCAACCTCGATGCACATCATCAGCATGGGCTTCTGCGTAGCATGTTCCAGCTGCAACCCTCAACTAAACAAAACATATAAAAACACAGTATAAGAAAATATAAAAATGTATGAAAAAAAGAAAACATTAATATTAGAAGAAAATATATTACGTAGACACATATTACTGAAAGAAATTACTCGAATCAAATTGCTGCAAACATATTACTGAATCAAATTACAGAATTGACATTAAAGAAGAGAACATGTGTTTCTTATGATAAGAAAAGCGATGTATCCTTGCATTGTAGGGGCAACAGCTCCCTTATCCCTAGCCTGCCACTTGTTAACCTTCTCTTTCAAGTCAAGGACCAATGCATTGCACCAATTGTAATTCTTCATATCATTTAGATTTTTGCAATATAGATAATCCAATCCAGAGATATTGTTTGATGTAGAAGGGAACAACGAGTGCATTGAACAATAGCATGAAAAAGCACTCGCACGATCGAGTCATCGTCCTTATCCATCGATGCAAAACGTTCAATGATCCATCTAGGAACCTGCGTCTTGGCAATTTGGTCATATCCCTTGTATTTCAAATTACTCTTCTTGCCACCTTTCTTCTTGCCACCTTTCACATTTAGCTCATTTTCCTTCAGAACAGCATCACATATATTCTTCATGCCCATCCTTTCACGAGATACTTCTCACTTCCGCAAGAGCAGCCTTCTTCGACCAAACGAGAAATCGGGTAAATCATCACCACCAATTGGCAGCCCAGTGACAAGCATGCACAACTTTTTCTGTAATAGGCAAAACTTTATCACCAATGACAATGCGAAAAGGATCAAACTTGATATGATCCATAATATACATGGCAAGAGCTCTGTCGCCAATGCCATCACAACCGAACTTCAAGATTTCAGTAAAGCCCATGCCACCAATTCTTGTCTTCGCACTACCCTTCATCACCTCGAGAAGATTTGTGATAACTCCAGGGGAGCAACGAGCGGTGGAATAGTATACTTCCTTCACAATCTGCATACAACAAAGTATATAAACAAAAATAACTGGAAATGTTTAGGTATAGGAATTATCGACATGTTTACTACTAATATTTGAGAATGCAAAAAATTATTGATTGTTTACACATGAGAATTAATAGCATATAATTACTAATACTATCAAAATACTATATGTGCAGGTCAAAAATTACATAGCATAACAAAATACTATATGTATAACTTAACTTCCTCATCGAAACTTCCTTATCCACAGCAACATCCTCAACGGAATCATCGGCAGGAGCATCACCGGCAGCGAGTATGATGATTCCGACCGGCATCATCACCGGAGGCGGGAGCAGGATGATTATCACCGGAATCATCAGCAGCAGCATCACCGGCACCAATAATAGGCGTAGCGCGAGCCCTCAAGTCAGCAGGTGAAGAAACCCGAATCTTGCTTGTACACCGTCGGAATGGTGTTCGCCTTACGGGTTGATTAAGACGGGCGAGGGACTTCGAAAATCATAATCATCACTTGTAGAAGCATCACTCGTGCGCACATCCATTGTCGGGGAAAAGATTAACGCTGCCACGTGGCAGCGTCCGGACCCACCTAACGAGAGGGTTAACACGACCACGACATCACAAGAGGCTAGCCCGTGTCCGTACAGGCTGGCCAGGAAACGACCTTGGCGCCTTACTCAAAGACGCCCGCCTCGCACGACCTCGACGCCTTGGTCGAGAGGCTCCGCCTCGCACGACCTTGGCCACTCGACCCTCGTGCTCGACCTCGTGACTCGACCACCAACCGCATTTAATTCCAACCGCCCCGGCGCCCACGTGGCCTGGCTCGGGAATCATTGGAGGGAAGCCCGAGCCCATCCCTCCTGCCGCCACCTGCTCCCGTCGGAGCACGCCGACGGGACGTTCCGTTCCTCGTTGCCCGGCAGGAGTTGGCGTGGACCGCAGGCTCCGGAAGGAACCGCTGCACACTATCGTACGGGCGTACGACCCTCCGTCACGCTCGTCGAACAGGTGTAGCTCAAGGTCGAGCTCGAGCTACACCTCGTCCAGACACGACCTTCCCCCGCAAGCTCGAGTCGCAAAGAGAACTATACCCGTACCTCGAGCCTATCCGAACCATCATTACGCTTGACGAGAGAAGGACGGGCATGGCTTGTCTAAATCCAACCACTCTATGAATAGCGCCACCCGCGGCTCCCCCAATTGCGGGACACTCCATCTCGACGCTTGTCTCAACAGAACGACGCGACCACCCAGTCAACCCGAACGGAGCGTACGACCGGTAGGCTGATTGGACAACACCGAAACTCGACCATCCCACTCTTCCTTCTCTCTTTTGTAACTCGGGCCCCACCCCCGTGACTATAAAGGGGTGTGACTCTTCCACACAAGACATAGACACTCACGCATAGAGACGAGCAACACCTATTCGCACGGGACTTGAAGCGCGCTCCTCTCCCACCGCCATTGTATTCGCATCCCCATCTTGGCGCAAGGAACACGACGCCGCGAGACACCCCCCCCGCCGCCGGACGTAGGGAGCTTTCCCGAACCAGCCTAAACCTTTCGTGTCTTCCCTTGTGCACCCTCCCGCCAAAAACGCGCGACCCCGGGACAAATTCTACAGCCGGTGGTTCCAACACCGACGGTTGGCACACCAGGTAGGGGCCGTCGCGCGTTTCGTCACACTTCTTTCGGCCCACATGACGCGGATGGTTGATTCCGAGCCCTCGTTCCGGGCTCCCGGCACTACCGTGCGCTTCGGGAGCCTTGATTTCGTGGCTACCCCCGAGCGGACGCCGGCACGCGCCGAGCCACCAGCGCCGCAGGCTCTAGTGGCAACCCTCATCACCGCGAACGTGACACGACTTAGCGCCCTCCCGGGAGCGACCAATCTCACGAGAGGAGAATTCGTCGGAATGGTAATCCATCCCCCCAAATCCCTCTTCGACCTTCTCGACGCCGGGGAGGAGGAGGAGGAAGACTCGGACCAGGGCAGCGGTGATGAGGCCCACGGCCCCGCTCGCGAGTTCAATGTAGTGCACGTTGAGGCGGCGGGCGCCCGAGTGCCGGGGGACCAGCCGCGCCGGAGCCCGGCGCCCGGGAACCCTCGCGGCTCAACGCGCGCACACCGCGCCTCCGGGCGGTGACGACCTCCGGACTCGCCTCCGTGCTAGGCGCCCGGAGCTCGAAGAGGACCGCCGTGGCCTCGAGGAGGAGACCGCTGCGGTAGAGCGGGAGTTGCAGCAACAGCGCCAACGTGCGGAGTGCAACGCGCGCCCGAGGGCTCGCCACGTCCGGCGGCGGATCGCCGACGATGCCGGGCCGAGACCCAGCACTTCCCACGCGCCGGGCAAAACGTGGCTACGGCAGCCGCGTTGCTAAAAACCCTCCCCGTACAGCCGACTCCCGAGGCACGGCGGGTGCGAGAGGAAATGGACGCGCTCCTCGCTAAGGCGGCGGAGAAGCCCGCGGAGAGCTCGCAGCGGCGCGCTGCGGCTGTCGGCCCAGCCACCGGCGTCGGGCGGCGCGACTCCCAAGAGGGAGGATCGGTGCATGCTCGCGTACAGCAACCCGCACGGCCAGGTCAGCCCGAGCCTAGGCAATCGGTGCATTCTCGCATCGGAGCCGCTCGTGACGCGCGCTCGACCTTGGACGCGTGCCGTCGTGCTCGGGACGACGAGGGCCCTCGCCTCGTCCGAAACCCCCGCCGCGGAGGACGGGGCGACGTCGAGCTTGATCGGAGCCGGAGCCCCGACCCCCGGGTCCTAGGGTCTTCGGTTCCGTGATCGGGGAGCGACCTTCCCTCCGCGCTTCCGTCCCCCAACGACGGTAGCCAAGTATGCGGGGAGTCGAACCCCTCCCTCCGGCTGGAAGACTACCGGCCGGCTCGCCGAGCTAGCGGCGCGAGTTACGATCTCGCCATCATTCGAAACCTGCCACCGTACCTCGCCGATTCGGCAAGAACCCAGCACGAGCACCTGCCCGCGAACCGGATACGATCGTGGGGCGACGTGCGCCCGCCGGGTAACCCCGGGAGTTGAAGAACTGCCGGCGAAGCTGAATGAGCCGCTCCGGGATTACATTCGACGCTTTTCCGGCGCTGCAACGAGCTGGCCCATGTCGTGGACGCGGATGTCATTGGGGCCATCCTCTCCGGAACGAACTGCGAGGCTCCGGTCCACGAGCCGGGGCAAAGCTGCCCGCGAACGGCTCGCGAGCTCCTCGACATCGCCACGAGTCACGCCTCGGGCGAAGAGGCGGTTGGAGCTCTTCTCCACCGTGACCTTCCCGAGAAAGGGAAGGGCAAGCGGACCGATGGCAATGCCGGCGGAGGACCTTCGGGCTCCAAGCCCAACAAGAAGAATAAGTCGTGGCCAGCTGACGGCCACATGGTGGCCGCGACCGACAAGAAGGGCGCGAAGCGGCCCAACAGAAATCCTCCCGACCACTTCGAGAAGAGGTGGAACGGGCCGTGCCCCAACCACGAGTTCCCTGTCAAAAGCACTTGATGAGGGACTGCTCGCCGATGAAGAAGTTCATCACGCAGCACCGGCAAAAGGGGCGCCCGCAGCAAGACCAGGAGGAGAACCTCGGGGCCGGGGGCGACGCCGGCGAGGAGAACGAGGAGGGCTTCCCTCGGGCGGAGGGTTGCTTGATGATCTTCGCGAGCTCCGACGCTCGCCCGGTCAACGCTCCGTCAAGCTCGAGCGTCGCGAGGTCTTCGCCGCGGAGCCCGCCACCCCGGCTTACCTTAGGTGGTCGGAGCTCCCGATCACGTTTGATCGCGCCGATCATCCGGCGCGAGTCCCGCGATCGGGTCGATACCCGCTCGTGGTCGACCCCATCGTTGCCAAGACACGCCTTTCCAAGGTGTTAATGGACGGGAGTAGTGGCCTTAACATTCCGTACGCCGATGTCCCGGATGCTATGGGCATCGAGCGCTCGCGCATTCGCCCGAACGGTTCGCCGTTCCATGGCGTTGTCCCGAGAACGCAGGCCGTTCCCATCGGGCGGATCGACTTGCCCGTCACGTTTGGGACTCCTTCGAATTTCCGAACGGAGACCCTCACATTCGAGGTGGTGGGATTCCCAGGAGTCTACCACGCCATCCTCGGGCGGTTGTGCTACGCGAAGTTCATGGCCGTCCCGAACTACGTCTACCCGAAGCTCAAGATGCCCGGGCCGAAGGGAGTCATTATTGTGGGCGCGTCTTTCCAGCACGCCTACGAGTGCGACGTCGACAACCGCGACCTGGCTTCAGCGCACTTGGCCTCCACCACCGAGCCGGCGGTCATCGGGGAGCAGGTGGTCGAAGACCCACCGCAATCGAGCCGCAAGGCAGCCTCTTTCGAGCCGGCGGAGGGTACCAAACAGGTCGTCCTTGACTTCGAGGGAGACAAGAAGAAAACGGCGCAGATCGGCACCTCCCTCTCTCCCAAATAGGAAAGCGCGCTCGTCGACTTCTGCGCGCGAACGCCGACGTCTTCGCGTGGAAGCCCACGGACATGCCGGGGATACCGGAGAAGGTCGCCGAGCACTCCTTGCACATCGGGCCGGGTTCCAAGCCGGTGAAGCAACGCCTGCGCCATTTCGACGAGGAGAAGCGCAGAGCCATCGGGGAGGAGATTGCGAAGCTTTTGGCGGCCGGATTCACCAAGAAGGTGTATCATCCCGAGTGGTTGGCTAATCCTGTTCTTGTACGAAAAAGAATGGGAAATGGAGAATGTGCGTTGATTACACTAGCCCGAATAAGGCTTGCCCTAAGGATCCTTTTCCTTTGCCGCGCATCGACCAAATAGTTGACTCGACCTCGGGGTGCGAAACCCTCTGCTTTCTAGACGCGGACTCCGGTACCATCGGATAGCGCTAAACGAATCCGACCAACTCGCTACCTCCTTCATCACGCCCTTCGGCTCTTATCGCTACACGACGATGTCGTTTGGGCTCAAGAACGCCGGCGCCACGTACCGCAGGTTCATCCGGAAATGCTTCGACTATCTCATCGGAGATATCGTCGAAGCCGGATATCGTCGAAGCCTACGTGGACGACATCGTCGTCAAATCCAAAAGGCCGACCAGCTCGTGGTCGACCTCGAGCGTGCGTTTGCCAAGCTGCGTGAGAACGGCGTTAAGCTCAACCCCGAGAAGTGTGTCTTCGGGGTCCCACGAGGGATGTTGTTGGGGTTCGTCGTTTCGGATCGTGGCATCGAGGCAAACCCGGAGAAGATCACCGCCATCGGGCGCATGGGTCCGATCTAGAACATCAAAGGGGTGCAACGACTCACGGGATGCCCGGCGGCGCTAAGTCGTTTCATCTCGCGACTTGGCGAAAGGGCGCCGCCGCTCTACAAGCTCCTCAAGAAGTCGGAGCGCTTCGAGTGGACCCGGGAGGCGCAGGTCGCGCTCGATGAAGTGAAGCGCATCCTAGCTAACCCTCCGATCTTGACTCCCCCACTCCCAGGGGAACAGCTCTTGCTTTACGTCGTGGCAACCACACAGGTCGTCGGTGCCGCAATCGTAGTCGAGCGAGAAGAAGATGGTCATGTGCTCATGATGCAGCGTCCCGTCTACTACGTCGGCGAGGTGCTCTCCGACTCGAAGACCTGGTACCTACAAGTCCTCAAGATCCTCTATGCCGTGATGGTCGCCGGACGCAAGCTGCGCCATTACTTCGACTCGCACTCGATAACCGTGGTGAGCTCCTTCCCTCTCGCGCGACATCATCGAGAACGAGGAGTCGGCGGGCAAGGTCACCAAGTGGGCCCTCGAGTTGATGGGGCATGACATCACCTACGCGCCCCAAGCGACGGTGAAGTCCCGAGTACTAGTCGACTTCATCGCGGAGTGGACGAAAACCCGGCTACCGCTAGCACCGGTGGACCAAGAGCATTGGGTTGTGTACTTCGACGGGTCATTGATGCGCCAAGGAGCAGACGTTGGACTCGTCTTCGTCTCCCCGGGGAGTATGCATGAGGTATGCTATTCGGCTGCATTTTCCAGCTTCAAATAATGTGGCCGAATACTGAAGCCTTAGTCAATGGTCTTAAAATACCCATTGAGCTCCGGATTCGGTGACTCGAGGTCCGCGGGGACTCTCAACTCGTCGTCGACCAAGTCATGAAAGAGTCGAGCTGCCGAAACGACACGCCGATGCTCTATCACCAAGAGGTGCGGAAGCTCGAAGATAAGTTCGATGGGCTTGAGCTTAAGCACATCCCCGGCGACTCAATGAGGCGGCGGACTCGCTCGCCAAAATGGCGTCTAGTAGGGAACCGGTCCCGACGGGCATTTTCGCTCACGACCAGCTCCAGCCGTCGGTGCGACCTCCTACCTCCCCGAGCAACGAGGAGAAATCCGTCGAGGTGGGCTCGGGGCTGCCCCGGGCGCCAGCCCCGACTCGAAGGAACACCCGAGCCGGAACGAGGGCTCGGGGCTAGGCCTCCCCGGCGGTCGAGGAGGTCATGGAGGTCGATGCGCCGGCGGTCGGCGCGCCGCAACCAGCCGATTGGAGAACGCCGTACATCGAGTACCTCCTCCACGGCAAACTCCCGACCGACCGGACCGAGGCGAGGCATCCGCACGTGCGCTCTAAGTCCTTCGTCTTGGTCGACGGCGAGCTTTACAAGCGCAGCGTGTCGAGGATCCTGCAGCGATGCATCCCGATCGAGGAAGACGCACGACTCCTCGACGATATACACGCGAGCGTCTGCGGTCACCACGCCGTGCCGCGGACCCTCATGGGCAATGCCTTTTGACAAGGCTTCTACCGGCCGTCCGCCATGGCGGATGCGACCCGCATCGTCCACCGATGCAAGGGTTGCCAGTACTTCGCCCGACAAACGCACCTACCCGCTCAAGCCCTCCAAACTATACCCGTTACTTGGCCCTTTGCGGTCCGGGGTTTCAATTTGGTCGGCCCTTCGAAAAAGCGCCGGGGCTTCACCCACTTGCTCGTCGCGGTCGGCAAGTTCACAAAGTGGATCGAGGCTCGAGCCATCGGCAAGATTCGCTCGGAAGAGGCGGTCGAGTTCTTCCTCGACATTGTCCATCGTTTTGGCGTCCCCAACTCGATAATCACGGACAATGGCACCCGGTTCACGGGAAGAAGTTCCTCACGTTCTGCGACGACTACCACATTTGAGTGGATTGGGCAGCCGTGGCTCACCCCGAGACCAACGGGCAGGTCGAGCGGGCTAACGGCATGATCCCGCAAGGGCTCAAGCCACGCATTTATGACCGCCCGAAACGTTTCAGCGGTCGTTGGGCAGCCGAACTACTGCTGTCCTCTAGAGTCTTCGAACGACTCCGAGTCGAGCGACCGGCTACACGCCGTTCTTCATGGTCTACGGATCGAGGCGATCCTCCCAACCGACCTTGACTATGGCGCTCCAAGAGTTCGCGCCTTCAATGAACAAGGGAACTAGACGGCCCTCGAGGACGCAGCGGACCAGCTCGACAAAGCGCGCGATGCCGCGCTCTTACATTCCGCCAAGTACCAACAAGCGCTCCGACGGTACCACGATCGTACCGTCAAGAGCCGAGGCTTCAACATCGGAGGCATGGTGCTGTGTAGAGTGCAGAGCAACAAGGATCGTAATAAGCTATCCCCTCCTTGGGAAGGACCTTACGTCGTCGCACGCGTCATCGGACCCGGCTCCTACAAGCTCAAGACGGTGGAAGGTCAAAAACTAACTAACGCCCGGAACATTGCGCAGTTACGTAAGTTCTATCCTTAAGCTCGCATTTGTTCCTTTGTTCCTTAAGTGATCGCCCGCTAAGTACGGTGACCCTCGATCTCCGCTGCGAGGTCGAGCCTCACTCGGGGCTGGAAGGCGGGCGAAACCACGATTTTTCAGAAACAAAAATCGTCTACACTTAGCTCTTTTTCGCGAACAAATTTGCTAAGTCTCACTTGGCCTCGAATTCAAATCTCGTTGACGACCAAAGTAAGCGCGAGCAAACGAACTCACAGTCTAAAGCTGGTCGGACGGCTGAA
Organism: Chloris gayana; assembly: GCA_031894775.1. Classification (NCBI taxonomy): domain Eukaryota; kingdom Viridiplantae; phylum Streptophyta; class Magnoliopsida; order Poales; family Poaceae; genus Chloris; species Chloris gayana. The sequence continues at coordinate 668,736 of JAUNZO010004944.1, forward strand.
GCTCGAGCGCCCAGCGGCCCTAGCGAACGCTCACCAAACACGACTAAGTTCAACGAGGCTCGACGGCTCAAACTTTGTGAACCAACGATATAAGATGAATAGGCCAAAACATATTCAAGTTAAACTTAAAATTACTTTATAAAGAGCAAGACCTCGAAAGGTCAAGCGCGAGAGCGATTTAATAAAACTAAAAGTTACTTACAAGCGGGGAACCGCGCCCTTTGTTCTTAACAAAACAAAAAATGAAAAACTAATCCCCTAAACTGTCTACACCTTGGGGAGGGGCTCCTCCTCGAGCTTTGCAGCCGGAGAATCGGCGGGTGCACGCGTCTCGGCCTTCGGTGACTCCGGCTCGGCGCCGGCGAGCCGGGGACAAGTCCCGTGCCGACGGCCCGAAGTCGAGGTCTTCGTAATGGGACGCCAACACCGTAAAGGTCGCGCGCACGGCCGAGCGCCTAGCTCCTCGAACCACCGCGTCGATCTGCTCCGGCGGAGCGGCCTCGACGTTCCGCTCAATCTCCACATCGAAGAACGCGCGGTCCAGGGCAGCATCAAGCTCCCTCCGCGACGCCTCCGCCGTGGCCGGCCTTTCCTCCAGCCCGCAAGGAAAATCGAGCTTCGAAACCCGGGCTCGAGTAATCGAGAGAACGACTAAGGGACTCGATTAAGATCAAGGAGGAAAGGCTTCGAACACCTACCCTCCTTCTCGGCCTGCTGCTCCTGGAGCTCGCGAAGGTAGCCGGACGCGGTCCGGTGAGAGACCTCCGCCGCGGCCTCGGCTTTTGCCTCGGCTCCCGCTCCGTCTAGAGTGCCTCCTTGACTTTCCCTGCCGCCGAGACGGCCTCTTCGGCCTTCGCCAAGGCCGCAAGGGCCTCCTCCCTCGCACGGCGCGCCTTCGCGGCCACGAGCTCCGCCGCTTCCTTCGCTGCCCGGAGAGCCTCTTCCCGCGCGAGAGCTCCATCCAAACCGGCGCGAGCTCGCCGGCTGCCCGCATCGGCTCCCCGCCTCCGATTCGTGCCGGGCCAAGAACGCCCGCACGGCCGGCGCGAGCCCGGCCACGAAGCTCGATAACCTCCGGTCCGGAGGCTGCTCGGGGCGCGGCCGGGCTCCGCCGACGCACCCCCGCCGCCGTCGCCACGACGGTCGCCTCCTCCTCGACACCCGCCCTCCTCGACCTAGCGGCCTACGCCACGCGAGGAGGTCCGCGACTTGCGCAGGGTCGTGGGTGGGGCCCTCCTTCGCGGTGGCACCGTCCGCTGGGTGCGGGAGCGCTCTCGCCGGGCTCGTCCTCGCGAACGCGCTTGCCGGCGGCCACCGACGAGTCGACCGGCGGCCGCGGTGGCCTATCGGCGGGTTCCGCGGGGGTCTCAACGGTTGCGGAGGGCTCCACGGCGCCTCCCTCGCCGGCGGCAGCTGGTTCGGGGACATCGACATGCGCGTCCGCGTGCCGCGAGACCATCTCGCTGGTCTCAACAGGATTAGAGACGTCCTTCGCCGGCCTTCCGCGCGCCGGTCTTCTGCGCCGCCCTTCGCCGGCTCCGGGGCAGCACCGCCAACTTCTTCGGCTCGCAGCGCCTCGCGCCGGAACCTTGCGCGGGCACCACGTCCGCGGGGGCGGTGGGGGAGGACCTCCCGGATCTACGCCATCCGCCGCCCCCTCCCCGGACGCCGAGGGCGCGCGGTTGAGATCCGTATCACCTCCGACTAGCTCGGCGATCATCTCCGCCGCCTCCCTCGCGGCAACCGATGGATCTACCGTAAGGTCGACCACTTCCGCCCCAAAAAGGGGTCCGGGGTAGTCCCGCTCCCTTCCGCGCGAGACTCCTCGCCGGCCCTAGAGCTTGACTCACCCCGTGAGTAGCGGGCCGACTCGAGGGACCGGTGGCGAAGGTGGAGGTCGAGGGACCCAAGGGCTCGAGGCCCGAGGTGGCGGCTCGGCGGGAGAAGATGAGCGGGAATTCCCCGTCGCTCTCGTGCTCGCTGGCTCCGCCGTCGTCCTCGTAGTCCGTCGGCTCGGGGGTCGAGGCGGTGGACGCCGTGTCGGGGTTCGGCCCCGCGGCCCGGTAGGCCTCCCTCTTCCTCCGGCGCTCACGGCCGTGTCCCTCGCGGCCTTCCTCTCGGCCTCGCACCTCGGCGGCATGGAGACGGTTGGCCTCGCGCCGGGTGGCCTCCTCGGGAAGGCGCAGCCGGTTGCGCCGATTCAGCGTAATCCAGGCGGATCGCAAAAAAAAAAAAAAAAAGAGCAGGTCAGCGAGCAAACTCGAGCGAAACTCGAATGCACCGCAAGACGACGAAGATCGAACCAACTTACCATGTCGAGGGCCTCGGGATGCGGCTTCATCTTAGGGGCCCCCGTGATGGGCCACGCGTCCCCGGCGCGCTCCGGACGCGCAACAGGACGGTGCGGTCGTCGAGCTCCTGCACCGCCATGACGGTGTCCGGGACAACGCGGTCGTTGCTCGACACCGGTGCATGAGCATCGTGCGCCGCATCGAGGGCACAAACCTGAGCTTGTGGTAGGAACCTACCACCACCGTCCCGTCGAACCCGAACCGGGCCGGATGCCGGATCGCCTCGACCACCAGGTTGATCTTCCGGGCGCCGGCGCGAGGACAGCCCCACTTCCACTCTGCGGGGCCTCCTCGAAGACCCGACCCTCGAAGGCCGGGAATGGGTGCCCCGGGTCCTGCCGAAGGTAGAACCACTTCGGGTGCCATCCCTGGTTCGACGAAGGGGTGGTCACCGTGATGTAGTCCCTACCGCGGTCCCTCTTCATCACAATCCCCGCGCAGCCGACGTGCGCGGGAACGTCCTCGCCTCCGGAATTCCTCCTCTGGTGGAGGTTGATGCGGAAGTAGTACTGCCGGAGGTCGAGATGGGGTGCCATCCCCGGGAAGCCCTCGCAGAGAGCAACGAAGGTGCTCGACTGCTGGATCCCGTTGGGGTTCGGGTGATGGAGCTCCGGCCCGTTCCGGAACATCATAGCCCGCAAAAATCGTTCCCCGGCGTACCCGGGCCACGCTCGTGGAAATGCAAAAACGAAACCACGTAGCCCTGGGGAGGCTCGGGGTGAGACTCGTTGCCGGGAAGCCTCCACCACCGGTCGAGACCACGGTCGTGCGGCAAGCCTTGCGCCACCGGGCGGTCGAGCTCGGCCCTCGTCGTCGTGGAGCGGGTCCAGGTTGACATGGCTAGGGAGAGGATGGGAGCTCGGCAGCTTCGAAGGCGAAGGCTAGGGCAAAGAAGGCGAAGGCTAGGGCAAGGAAGGCAAAGGCGGGGAAGGCAATGGCGTGTGAGAGCCAAGGGACCCGGCGTGCGACGGTTTAAATAGGGGGCTGCATCGGACGGCTGCGACCCTTCGATTCCGCAGCGGGCCCCACGATCGCCATTACCCCGGTAAAGTTTCTTAATCTCCCTCACCCCGATTCTCATGCCGCCGCTCGCAGATATGCGCCACGGCTACCGGTACTAACTACGCGGGTCCCACCACTACCAAGAAGAAACCGACCCCGTGCTGCACGGGCCCGCCACTACGCGCCATCGACGGATAAGGACCCGCCTCGATCCCCGAACCATGGAAGCCGAGACGGTGAAAATCCCACGCTCCTCTCTCGTACTTTTTGTCCTTTCGTATTCCCTCACCCGCATGCGAGAGACAGGAAAGGGCACACACCCCGAGGGAGCGGCTCGACCTCCCATCGACTTCCACCAAGGTTGAGCGCTCGACCTCGGAGCTCGACCGACCGAGGCTTGACCTCGAAGGTAAGAGGGGATAAGAGGCTGAAAACTGTCTCGACGGCCCCACCTGCTCGAGGTTCGAAGGCTGGCCCAACTAAAGGGTTCGACGGCCGCCTCGAGCAAACAAACCCCGAGCCGGGGAGTGACGTCGATGGGCCCACCTAGCGGCCGCGACCCACGCGCGCGAGCGCAACGAGCATCGACCAACACGTTCGAGTCCCGGTCGACCTCGACTAAGGGGAGTCTCATCGTAGAGAGGCATCGAGCCCCCAAAACCCATCGAACGGTTTTGGGTCCCAATCGAAGGTGACCGCACGGATCTATGGAGTTGTGCCCCGGCGGGCTCGACGAAATCTCCTCGACGAGAAACCGCAAGTCCACTCGAGCTTTTCCCGTTATTGAGCTCCCCGAGCCCCGCGTGCCGACCCTTCTAGGCGAATCGTGGACCTGCTCTACCCTCCGTCATACGAACACGACGCGGACGGGGAAAACGACCAAGACAAAACACCTCTCGATCGGTCATTCGCATCGCACGGAAGGCTCGGGGCCGGCATCGCGAACACGAGGTCCGACGGCGGGACCGCATCATGATAAAACGACTCGACCAGGGCATAAGTCCACGACTTATCCCACGACTCGGGAGCTACCGCCCACCGGACGCGCTCGCGCGCACCCGGCAGAGAAAACACCTCCCACGAGGAACACATAAGGATGACCCCGACTCCTCGTGAAGATCCCCGGGCGAGCCCTTGACTCACCCGGGGCTCGGGAGCTACTGTCGGGGAAAAGATTAATGCTGCCACGTGGCAGCGTCCGGACCCACCTAACGGAGGGTTAACACAACCACGTCATCACCGGAGGCTAGCCCGCGTCCGTACGGGCTGGCCGAGAAACGACCTTGGCGCCTTACTCAAAGACGCCCGCCTCGCACGACCTCGACGCCTTGGTCGAGAGGCTCCGCCTCGCACGACCTTGGCCACTCGACCCTCGCGCTCGACCTCGTGACTCGACCACGAACCGCATTTAATTCCAACTGCCCCGGCGCTCACGTGGGCCCGGCTCGGGAATCATTGGAGGGAAGCTCGAGCCCATCCCTCCTACCGCCACCTGCTCCCATCGGAGCACGCCGACGGGACGTTCCGTTCTCGTAGCCCGGCAGGAGTTGGCGTGGACCGCGAGCTCCGGAAGGAACCGCTGCACACTCATCGTACGGACGTACGACCCTCCGTCACGCTCGTCGAACAGGTGTAGCTTAAGGTCGAGCTCGAGCTACACCTCGTCCCGCACGACCTTCCATCGCAAGCTCGAGCCGCAAAGAGAACTATACACGTACCTCGAGCCTATCCGAACCATCATTACGCTTGACGGAGAAGGACGGGCATGGCTTGTCTAAATCCAACCACTCTATGAGCAGCGCCACCCGCGGCTCCCCCAATTGCGGGACACTCCATCTCGACGCTCGTCGCTACAGGAACGACGCGACCACCCAATCAACCCGAACGGAGCGTACGACCGGTAGGCTGATTGGACAACACCAAAACTCGACCATCCCACTCTTCCTTCTCTCTTTTGTAACTCGGGCCCCATCCCTGTGACTATAAAGGGGTGTGACTCTTCCCCACAAGACATAGACACTCACGCATAGAGACAGGCAACACCTATTCGCACGGGACTTGGAGTGCGCTCCTCTCCCACCGCCATTGTATTCGCATCCCCATCTTGGCGCAAGGAACACGACACCGCGAGACACCCCCCCCACCCCCGCTGGACGTAGGGAGCTTTCCCGAACCAGCCTAAACCTTTCGTGTCTTCCCTTGTGCACCATCCCGCCAAAAACGCGCGACCCCGGGACAAATTCTACAGCCGGTGGTTCCAACACCGACATCCATCCTTTCACAACAGCACTGAAAAGAAGAAAATTTATCGAGCAATACAATACGATTACTGAGAGGTTGTCAAATATAATGCAACAAAACAAAATAAAGAAACAAAAGGTTTGTTATACATAGCTATACGGATTTAAAACAAATTCACAAATAACAAACAATAAAGCACAAAATTTTTCTATGGGTAATACAACACAAAATTAATTTTAATGCCATCTTCTTCAAAGGCACATAACCCTAAAGATTTTCAAATTCACAATAACAAATTCAATTGAGGATGGGACAAACAACATTTTTTCTATAGCCATACAATACAAAATAATTTACGATAGTCACCGTCTACAAAGACACATGACAAATACACAATAACATTTATTCAACCACAAGAAAGCACAATTACTGAACATTGCAAGATAAAATTACTGAAAACTTCGAAGATTTCGGAGACGAATCATCGAATCACGATAACTACTGAATATAATTTCAGTAACTTAACTATTCGATAAATCCAAAGTCAATACATGATCGAACAATTTATGATAGTCACCTCCTACATCGACACATGACAAAATTTTTTCTATAGGTAATACAACACAAAAATAATTTTAATGCCATCTTCTTCAAAGGCACGTAACCCTACGGATTTACAAATTCACAATAAACAAATGCTCGAAGTACAAAATTCGGAGGGATGTATCGAATACGAAACAATTTATGACAGTCACCTCCTACATGGACACATGACAAAATTTTTCTATAGGTAATACAACACAAAATTAATTTTAATGCCATCTTCTTCAAAGGCACATAACCCTACAGATTTTCAAATTCACAATAACAAATTGAATAGAGGATAGGACAAACAATATTTTTTCTATATCAATACAATACGGAATAATTTACGATAGTCACCGTCTACATAGACACATGATAAATACACAATAACAATTATTCAACCACAAGAAAACACAATTACTGAACATTACAAGATAAAAATTACTGAAAACTTCAGTTACTCAAGATTTTAGAGAAGAATCACTGAATCAAGATAAGTACTGAATATCGTTTCGATGACTGAACTATTGGATAAATCCAAAGTCAATACATGAATGAACAATTTATGGTAGTCACCTCATACATCGACACATGACAAAAATTTTTTATAGGTAATACAACACAAAATTAATTTTAATGCCTTCTTTTTCAAAGGCACATAACCCTACATTATTTTCAAATTCACAATAACAAATGCTCACACGTACAAAATTCGGAGGGATGTATCGAATACAAAAATAATTTATGATAGTCACCTCCTACATCGACACATGATAAAAATTTTCTATAGGTAATACAACACAAAATTAATTTTAATGTCATCTTCTTCAAAGGCACATAACCCTATAGATTTCAAATTCACAATAACAAATGCTCACAAGTATAAAATTCGGAGGGATGTATCGAATACGAAATCTTTTATGATAGCCACCTCCTACATCGACACATGATAAAATTTTTCTATAGGTAATACAACACAAAATTAATTTTAATGCCATCTTCTTCAAAGGCGAGATAACCCTACAGATTTTTAAATTCATAATAACAAATTGAACGAGAGGATAGGACAAACAACATTTTTTACGATAGTCACCGTCTACATAGACACACGACAAATACACAATAACAATTATTCATCCATGCAACCATAAGGGCACTGCAGTCATTTCATAGTCATAAGCAGTTTTGATAAGTCTGGTTTGCCAAACGGCTTGACTGCTTATGAAACAATAAGCTGCATAAGCTACATAAGCGGTTTTGACAGATAAGCTAGTCCATAAGCAATAAGTTGCATAAGCATAATCTCTACCAAACACACCCTTGTTCTACACCCTGGACCCAACCCAGCCAGCCAACCAGCCAAACCAGGCCAAGCCGGTGCGGCCCAACCAACCAAACGCGCGACCCGACTCAACCCGGTCGTTCACGGGCCCGTAGCCCCATTCGGGCGCGACCCGCAACCCACCCGCAACCCGCCGCCGGGTATATATATGCCCAAACCCACCCCGGCCCCACCCATCAATCATTTGCTCTCCACTTCCCACGCAACGCGCGCTGCGAGAGCGGAGGCGGTTCCGGCGAGGCGGCGCGAGAACCGCTAAGATTCGGTGCGGTTGGCGAGCGACGGCGGTGGCGATTCCGTGCGGAGGCGGCGTGGCGGCGTGATAACCCTAACCCTAGCCGTCGTCGACCTCGACCTCGACGCCTTCATCCCCAACCGCCGCAACCTCGTCGGCGTCGTCTTCTGCAACCGCCGCGACCTCGACGCCTTCATCCGCAACCGCCGTGACCTCGTCGGCATCGTCCGCATCCCCCACGACCTCGACCTTGACGCGGTCGTCACCAACTCCCGCGACCTCGACCTCGACGCCGTCGTCCCGAATTCCGCGATGTCCACGGCGTCTTCCGCAACCGCTGCGACCTTTCCGGTACGCATTCCCCGTCCCTTCGTCCCCTTCAATTGATGTTGAAATATGAGTAGCGGTTATTTGTTCATAGCAAATTTTTTGGTTTGGATGTGTCTGCTATAGATCTGCATTAGATTCCGGGGTATGAGACATATTGGTTTTATTATGGGCAAATTGTTGTTAGATTGGAGTTCCTATACTTGCTAAATTGTGGTTCATTTTCTGTTTGGATTGCTTCGTGTTTTCCACTGATTTTTGGTGAATTGAGTGCTCCGAGTAAATTTAGTCCGGTGGCTTCGTGAATATCCTGTGAATTCTGTGAATTTCAAATAAGATAGAGTAGAATCCTGTGATTTTTTATGATTCAGTAATTTACTTTTCCTCTTTGTAGTAACTGAACTTGTGAATTTAGTAATTATTATCTTGCGGTGTTCGGTAATTGAGTTTTCTTGTGTCTGAATGTACTTGTGTTTTTGAAAATCTGTAGGGTTATGTGCCTCGAAGAAGATGGCATTAAAATTAATTTTGTGTTGTATTACCTATGGAATTTCATATGTCGATATAGGAGGTGACTACCATAAATTGTTTCTGTATTCGATAGATCCATCTTAATTTTGTACTTGTGAGCATTTGTTATTGTAAATTCACAATAAACAAATGCTCGGAAGTACAAAATTCGGAGGGATGTATCGAATACGAAACAATTTATGACAGTCACCTCCTACATGGACACATGACAAAATTTTTCTATAGGTAATACAACACAAAATTAATTTTAATGTCATCTTCTTCAAAGACACATAACCCTACAGATTTTCAAATTCACAATAACAAATTGAATAGAGGATAGGACAAACAACATTTTTTCTATTTCAATACAATACGGAATAATTTACGATAGTCACCGTCTACATAGACACATGACAAATACACAATAACAATTATTCAACCACAAGAAAACACAATTACTGAACATTACAAGATAAAAATTACTGAAAACTTCAGTTACTCAAGATTTCGAGAGAAGAATCACCGAATCAAGATAATTACTGAATATAGTTTTAGTAAGCTGAACTATTGGATAAATCCAAAGTCAATACATGAATGAACAATTTATGGTAGTCATCTCATACATCGACACATGACAAATTTTTTCTATAGGTAATACAACACAAAATTAATTTTAATGCCATCTTTTTCAAAGGCACATAACCCTACATTTTTTTCAAATTCACAATAACAAATGCTCACATATACAAAATTCGGAGGGATGTATCGAATACAGAAATAATTTATGATAGTCACCTCCTACATCGACACATGACAAGAATTTTCTATAGGTAATACAACACAAAATTAATTTTAATGTCATCTTCTTCAAAGGCACATAACCCTATAGATTTCAAATTCACAATAACAAATGCTCACAAGTATAAAATTCGGAGGGATGTATCGAATACGGAAATCTTTTATGATAGCCACCTCCTACATCGACACATGATAAAATTTTTCTATAGGTAATACAACACAAAATTAATTTTAATGCCATCTTCTTCAAAGGCGAGATAACCCTACAGATTTTTAAATTCATAATAACAAATTGAACAGAGGATAGGACAAACAATATTTTTTACGATAGTCACCGTCTACATAGACACACGACAAATACACAATAACAATTATTCATCCATGCAACCATAAGGGCACTGCAGATCATTTCATAGTCATAAGCAGTTTTGATAAGCTGGTTTGCCAAACGGCTTGATCGCTTATGAAACAATAAGCTGCATAAGCTACATAAGCGGTTTTGACGGATAAGCTAGTCCATAAGCAATAAGTTGCATAAGCATAATCTCTACCAAACACACCCTTGTTCTACACCCTGGACCCAACCCAGCCAGCCAACCAGCCAAACCAGGCCAAGCCGGTGCGGCCCAACCAACCAAACGCGCGACCCGACTCAACCCGGTCGTTACCGGGCCCGTAGCCCCATTCGGGCGCGACCCGCAACCCACCCGCAACCCGCCGCCGGGTATATATATGCCCAAACCCACCCCGGCCCCACCCATCAATCATTTGCTCTCCACTTCCCACGCAACGCGCGCTGCGAGAGCGGAGGTGGTTCCGGCGAGGCGGCGCGAGAACCGCTAAGATTCGGTGCGGTTGGCGAGCGACGGCGGTGGCGATTCCGTGCGGAGGCGGCGTGGCGGCGTGATAACCCTAACCCTAGCCGTCGTCGACCTCGACCTCGACGCCTTCATCCCCAACCGCCGCAACCTCGTCGGCGTCGTCTTCTGCAACCGCCGCGACCTCGACGCCTTCATCCGCAACCGCCGTGACCTCGTCGGCGTCGTCCGCATCCCCCACGACCTCGACCTTGACGCGGTCGTCACCAACTCCCGCGACCTCGACCTCGACGCCGTCGTCCCGAATTCCCGCGATCTCCACGGCGTCTTCCGCAACCGCTGCGACCTTTCCGGTACGCATTCCCCGTCCCTTCGTCCCCTTCAATTGATGTTGAAATATGAGTAGCGGTTATTTGTTCATAGCAATTTTTTTGGTTTGGATGTGTCTGCTATAGATCTGCATTAGATTCCAGGGTATGAGACATATTGGTTTTATTATGGGCAAATTGTTGTTAGATTGGAGTTCCTATACTTGCTAAATTGTGGTTCATTTTCTGTCTGGATTGCTTCGTGTTTTCCACTAATTTTTGGTGAATTGAGTGCTCCGATAGAATTTGAGTCCGGTGGCTCTGTGAATATCCTGTGAATTCTGTGAATTTCAAATAAGATAGAGTAGAATCCTGTGATTTTTTATGATTTAGTAATTTACTTTTCCTCTTTGTAGTAACTCGAACTTGTGAATTTAGTAATTATTATCTTGCGAGTGTTCGGTAATTGAGTTTTCTTGTGTCTGAATGTACTTGTGTTTTTGAAAATCTGTAGGGTTATGTGCCTCGAAGAAGATGGCATTAAAATTAATTTTGTGTTGTATTACCTATGGAATTTCATATGTCGATATAGGAGGTGACTACCATAAATTGTTTCGTATTCGATAGATCCATCTTAATTTTGTACTTGTGAGCATTTGTTATTGTAAATTCACAATAAACAAATGCTCGGAAGTACAAAATTCAGAGGGATGTATCGAATACGTAAACAATTTATGACAGATCACCTCCTACATGGACACATGACAAAAATTTTCTATAGGTAATACAACACAAAATTAATTTTAATGCCATCTTCTTCAAAGACACATAACCCTACAGATTTTCAAATTCACAATAACAAATTGAATAGAGGATAGGACAAACAACATTTTTTCTATTTCAATACAATACGGAATAATTTACGATAGTCACCGTCTACATAGACACATGACAAATACACAATAACAATTATTCAACCACAAGAAAACACAATTACTGAACATTACAAGATAAAAATTACTGAAAACTTCGGTTACTCAAGATTTCAGAGAAGAATCACCGAATCAAGATAATTACTGAATATAGTTTTAGTAAGCTGAACTATTGGATAAATCCAAAGTCAATACATGAATGAACAATTTATGGTAGTCACCTCATACATCGACACATGACAAATTTTTTCTATAGGTAATACAACACAAAATTAATTTTAATGCCATCTTTTTCAAAGGCACATAACCCTACATTTTTTTCAAATTCACAATAACAAATGCTCACATATACAAAATTCGGAGGGATATATCGAATACAGAAATAATTTATGATAGTCACCTCCTACATCGACACATGACAAGAATTTTCTATAGGTTAGACAACACAAAATTAATTTTAATGTCATCTTCTTCAAAGGCACATAACCCTATAGATTTTCAAATTCACAATAACAAATGCTCACAAGTATAAAATTCGGAGGGATGTATCGAATACAGAAATCTTTTATGATAGCCACCTCCTACATCGACACATGATAAAATTTTTCTATAGGTAATACAACACAAAATTAATTTTAATGCCATCTTCTTCAAAGGCAGATAACCCTACAGATTTTCAAATTCAGAATAACAAATTGAACAGAGGATAGGACAAATAATATTTTTTCTATAGCAATACAATACACAATAATTTACGATAGTCACCGTCTACATAGACACACGACAAATACACAATAACAATTATTCAACCACAAGAAAACACAATTACTTGAACATTGCAAGATAAAAATTACTGAAAACTTCAGTTACTCAAGATTTCGAGAGAAGAATCATTGAATCAAGATAATTACTGAATATCATTTCGATGAATCGAACTATTCGATTAATCCAAAGTCAATACATGAATAAATAATTTATGGTAATCACCTCATACATCGACTCATGAAAAAAAAATCTATAGGTAATACAACACAAAATTAATTTTAATGCCATCTTCTTCAAAGGCACATAACCCTACAGATTTTCAAATTCACAATAACAAATGCTCACAAGTACAAAATTAAGATGGATCTATCGAATACGAAACAATTTATAGTAGTCACCTCCGACATCGACATATGAAAAAAAAAATTCCATAGGTAATACAACACAAAATTAATTTTAATGCCATCTTCTTCGGAGGCACATAACCCCACAGATTTTCAAAAACAAAAGTACATTCGGACACTAGAAAACTCAATTACTGAACACTGCAAGATAATAATTACTAAATTCACAAGTTCAGTTACTACAAAGAGGAAAAGTAAATTACTTGAATCATAAAAAATCACAGGATTCTACTCTATCTTATTCGAAATTCACAGAATTCACATGATATTCACGAAGCTACCGGACTAAATTTATTGGAGCACTCAATTCACCAAAAATCGGTAGAAAACACGAAGCAATCCAGACAGAAAATGAACCACAATTTAGCAAGGATAGGAACTCTAATCTAACAACAATTTGCCCATAATAAAACCAATATGTCTCATACCCTGGAATCTAATGCAGATCTATAGCAAACACATCCAAACCCAAAAAATTGCTATGAACAGATAACCACTACTCATATTTCAACATCAATTGAAGGGGACGAAGGGACGGGGAATGCGTACCGGAAAGGTCGCAGCGGTTGTGGAAGACGCCGTGGAGATCGCGGGAATTCGGGACGACGGCGTCGAGGTCGAGGTCGCGGGAGTTGGAGACGACTGCGTCGAGGTCGAGGTCGTGGGGGATGCGGACGACGTCGACGAGGTCACGACGGTTGCGGATGAAGGTGTCGAGGTCGCGGCGGTTGCAGAAGACGACGCCGACGAGGTTGCGGCGGTTGGGGATGAAGGCATCGAGGTCGAGGTCGCGCCGCTCGAGGTCGACGACGGCTAGGGTTAGGGTTATCACGCCGCCACGCCGCCTCCGCACGGAATCGCCGCCGCCGTCGCTCGCCAACCGCACCGAATCTTAGCGGTTCTCGCACCACCTCGCCGGAACCGCCTCCGCTCTCGCGAGCACGTGTTGCGTGGGAAGTAGAGAGCAAATGATTGATGGGTGGGGCCGGGGTGGGTTTGGGCATATATATACCCGGCGGCGGGTTGCGAGGTGGGTTGCGGGTCGCGCCCGAATGGGGCTATGGGCCCGGTAACGACTGGGTTGAGTCGGGTCGCGCGTTTGGTTGGTTGGGCCGCACCGGTTTGGCCTGGTTTGGCTGGTTGGTTGGCTGGGTTGGGTCCGAGGTGTAGAAGAAGGGTGTGTTTGGTAGAGATTATGCTTATGTAACTTATTGCTTATGGACTAGCTTATCTCGTCAAAACTGCTTATGTAGCTTATGCAGCTTATTGTTTCATAAGCGAGTCAAGCCGTTTGGCAAACCAGACTTATCAAAGCTGCTTATGACTATGAAATAAGCTGCAGTGCCCTTATGGTTGCATGGATGAATAATTATTATTGTGTATTTGTCGGTGTCTATGTAGACGGTGACTATCGTAAATTATTGTGTATTGTATTGCTATAGAAAAAATGTTGTTTGTCCTATCCTCTGTTCAATTTGTTATTCTGAATTTGAAAATCTGTAGGGTTATCCGCCTTTGAAGAAGATGGCACGGGGAGAAGATGTGTGCGGTCCGGGGAGAAGACTCGTACGCGTGCGGTTCGGGAAGAGAAGAGGCGACGAGTTTTTTTTTCTTCTATCAATTGGATTTTTACGGTGTCAATTTGGGTAATTACGGGGCAACATTGAAGAGTGGAGGTCCATAAGCTGGAAAATCAAGGTTTTCCTTGCTTTGCCCTTCTAGTACAAACAACAAAGTTGCTTATAGATGCTTATAGGTATAAGCTGCTTATGCCTATATCCTGTTTGGTACAGCTTATGGCTTATGGTACCATAAGCTATCTAATAAGCTGGTCCATAAGCTGTACCAAACACACCCTAAGCTATTCTACACCGGGTGTACGGTAGTATATGTATATGTTATATTATATATATGATATAAATAAATATATCAATATAAAATGTATTATAAATATATTTGTATATATATATGATGGTATATATGATGATAAGTAGGGTTTGTTAGTAAATCTCTAAAAGCCATTGTTTTACCAAACGGCTTTCAGCTTTCTCACAGCTCATAACTCACGGTTGTGTTTTTCATGGACTACAGCCCACAATAGCTTTTTCCACAGCCACAGCCCACCAAACACACCCTAAATCAAGGATCATGGGTAATGTAGACCCAATGACACTTTCCGGACTCTAAAAAACGTACTTTCCACGAAATATCTTTAGTTCTAGTGTAAATTATTCATATATATTTTTCAGATACAAAATATTTGATATTAAATTAAGAGTGAAATACCTACTAAATTATAAGTGAAGACACTACCTCTAATTCTTGTTATGAATAAACAACAGTATCGCTTTTGAGAAATAGGCTTTCAACAAGGAAGTTCACTAAATTTGATAGGAAGACACCATTGTCAAAAGGCCAAACTACAACATATCAACTTTCTAAAAACTGAAGTTGGAAGTGCTTTGGTGAATAAATCCGCTAGATTATCACTTGAACGAATTTCTTGTATCATTATAATACCATCCTTCTTACTACAAGAAAAATAACCTCTTGACACGTTTATGTTGTTAAGTTTTTGTAAGCGTGTCCACATCGGTAGCTAGAGACACTTTTTGACACGATTTTGGGAACGTGTCAACATGACATGATCTTAGAGACGCTTTAAAGTTAATAATACAATAAACACATTTTTTACATGCTTCCTAAAACATCACAAAGTGTTAGACTTTAGACACGCTTTGAACCATTGGTATCCAACGTAAAGACGCTTGTTGACATGTTTTTAAGGGCATTTCAAAATGATATGGTATTTAGATTTGCTTTAACCATATCCAACGACATCATACATATTTGTTGACACGTATAGAAACCGTATAGAAAGTGAGATGATATTAGACACGTTTTAATCGTGTTTTAATCGTATATACCCTCATTTAGAGACATTTTTGACATGCTATTGAAATTCCAAGAGATCATGAGCAAAGAAAAATTTCGGTGAAATATGCTTCTCTCTATCTCCTTTAATGTAACCTTCCTTTAGATGAGTTTGGCAATCAGTATTGTCTTCGTATATCACCGTAGGCATTTTAGTTGGTGAAAGTAAATTGCACTCCTTCCAAATGTGAGGTGTCATATTTCTTAACCAGACACATTCCCTGCTTGCTTCGTGCTTTGCCAAAATTTTTGCATGGTAGGAAGAAGTTGCCACTATGATTTGCTTCATGGAGCGCCATGAGATAGAAGTACCACCATATAGTAAATACATATCCAGTTTGTGAGCATCTATTATGTGGATCGGATAAATATCCTGCATCCGCAAATCCAACTAACCCCTCTTTGCATGTGTTAGAAAAATATAAACCCATGTCCTTTGTAACTTGAAGATTACGAGAGGATATGCTTTACACCATTCCAGTGTCGTCTTTAGGACAAGAGCTATATCTTCCTAACAAATTAACAACAAATGCAATATCAGGACGTGCATGAGTAGAAAGGTACTATCGAGTCTTAAACTCGGCACTAGTACTACCCGATCCCTCACGAGTGTCGAATTCGATGGTGCAACACACGAAACACATAAGAACACGCGATTTTAGACAGGTCCAGGCCTCTCGATGGAGAGTAATACCCTACGTCCTGTGTGTTATGTATTGCCTTTAGCAGATTGCGAATTGCGAGTTGTCGAGAGAGTTTTCGGAGGGGGGGGTCCCTTCTCCGCCTTATATATATCCGGGGCTCTATCTCTAAGCTTTCCTTATCAATTCAGAGTCCTAACAGACTACAAACTTCTCTTTTACTTGCTGCTTAAGTCATCATACGTCGGTCTTGATGCCCGCCTTATTTCCATACCGGTATGTGGAATCTTCTTTTAATCCATACTGGTCGGGGACCACTCTTTGGACCCTCTCCCCCAGTCTTATCTTCATTGATTTGTCACAGTATCTCTAATTATCCATTCCTTTATCATCTGTATACCCGTAAGGTAAGTATACGACAACAATTTTTATTTGACCTTAAATAAGACCGACCAGTCTTACGCATGTTGGTCCGATTCCATGGTAAAATTAAAAAGAACTCCAATCTTCTGTAATACTTATTTTCTGTTCTAGATGACTTCAAAAAAAGCCAAAAAGTTTAGCATTTTTTCTTACATACCACCCAATTGGGTATGCAAAAATTTCTGTATATTTCCTGCGATTTTCACGAGACCGCTCTTTAAGAATGAGGTTAGCCCGCGACTCTTGAATCATTTGAACTCCTTTCAAATAATGTAAGAGTCTTTCTTGAGAGACTATACTCACTGTATTTTATACCAGTCAATTTTTGCCAAAAACATATCTTCAAACCGGTCATACCAGCCATAGCTTCATATCTCCTGAAGATTCCTACCAAATTTAACTAACAGAGCCACCTAAATCGGTCTGAATTCATAATTCACTTAGTTAAACTTAACTAAGAACCAAAATCCTGGTTGATCGGACCAGTTTTTTCCTGTTTACTCACATCGACTCGAGTCTCCAAGGCCTATAATCAGCCGGATGATTAACAATCATAGCCTAAGGGATCCATTGTCAAAATTGAGTTAGGCAAGATCCAAACTATCTCCAATCTAACTCTTCTATACCACCAAATGATTAAGTTTGGCACTATATTAACTTAGTATCTGAAAATAACATATTTCGGACCGCTTTTTATTCGTAAAAAGCCCCCGTGATTATAATAATCATGTCGACTTAATCCTTATGACCGTTAGGTCATAATTGCACAATCCAGTCTTTAACGAACATAAATCATTAATGCTAAATTTATTGGGCTGTAAAAAACGGCCCAATAACTTTCCAGACCCCAAGCCCAGCTCGGGTACCTATAAAAGAAACGAAGGGTCGACCTAGGTCAAACCCACTTCCGAAATTCCACACGCGCCCACCACATCTCCTTGTTCTTCGGACATCATGATTGCGCTCCTTCTTTCCCAAATAAACCAATCTTCAACTTCCTTTTTTCGATCTTGAAGATGGGAAAGAAGGAATTAGCCGCCAATCCTTCCTCTTCGTCCGACGTTTCCCGTGATCGGCTTCCTTACGGTGTCCAAGAACTAGGCAATAGCAAAATCACCGAAGCGTCTCTCAATGAGATGGTTTTGAACGGGTAGCTTCCCCGCAACCCATTCTCAACCGGAGTGCTCCTACTCCTAGTCAAATTCCATGGGGGATAGACGACTCCCAACAGCTTAGTATTTAAATCTTTCTTCCTTCGTGGCCTCGATCTCCCCTGCTATTCTTTTTTCGGAGGTTTACTGTTCTTTTATGGGTGGGAATTAGTGAATATGAATCCTAATTCCATCCTCCAAATAGCTTTTTCATCAGTCTTTGCGAGGCTTTTCTTGGAATCCGCCCCCACTTCAAACTTTTCTGGTATTTATTCCAAATCCGCCCGCTCCCCACTTCAACCAACCGCTCTGCGAGTGGGAGGAGTAGGAATACAGATGCTTGGAGTGCTGAAAAATATTTCCCCTTGTCCCTTAACAAAAGCTTGGCCAACTCGGAAGAATGAGTGGTTTATCCGTGATAACCCTCAACCCGCTCTTCCCCTTATAGAGCTAAAATAGCTCAGGAACTCTCCTCTTGGAACACCAAAGACATCAAAGAAAGCCTCGAAAGAAGATGAAGAAGTGCTCGCCCTTTTGGCCGGTATCAAATATCCGAAGGAAGTCAAAGGCGTCACAGCCGAAACGGTGCTTTGGAGTTTCATCGTACGGGGAGTTCAACCACTCAAGAGACAAGAACACCCGGGATGGTCCTTCAACGAAAATAGCACCAATCCAACCGACGGAACATCTCTTCCCGATCCGGAGCGGTTGGGTAAACGCCTGAAGAAGATGCTCCGACCTAGATACGATGAAGCAGGGTGCCGGAGGGTGGGTTTGGCATTCAGCACATGAAATCCCCGGGACTCTATAAGTATTCTCCTTCTTCTTGAATATCGGTATTTTAATCATCACCGTATCGTTATTCATACATTTTTCACCGAATGTAGAAAATGGACAACTATAGAAGTCATCCCCCACCTCCTCCCAATCACACCTGGGGTGAACATTACGAAGCCAACACCTGCTCCTCTTGTCTGTCTAGGCCGGTATGCCTCCCCCACTCTTATTCAAGGGACTTCGAGACCGGTCCACTCTTCTGCCGACTGGACCAACTCCGAAAATCTCCAAGTCCGGCAAGGTTGTTCAAGCCCCTAGGACAAGAAAACGCACCGCATCACTCAATAAGTCGACGACAATCCTCGCTTTCGTACCGAGCGACACTCCTCTCGAAGCGCAAAAACTTGAAGACCGGCACATAGAGCAAGAGGCCTTTGAAAGAGATCGTCGAGTGCTGCTCGGCTGCATTCGAAGCTGCCGCTGCTGGGAGATCTCAGGGAGTCCCCCAATTAACAGATTCTCTTGCCAACATTCCGAAGAAGTCTCGGTATGGCATTCAAACCGACTCTTCAGGGAGTGCTACAGGAGGATCCATTCCTGCACCGCAAGTCCAACCAGCGACGAAAAGGAGTGCGAGAGGGTTCGAGCGGGAGACTCAAGGTCCCCCAAAAAGAGTAAGACCTCCTTCGAATTCAAAAGAGCCACTTCGTAAGTCTTCTCGCAACACTCATACAGTTTTAAAATCATCTTCACTTCATTCCAGATCTTTTGACTTATTTAATTTTCTTGCAGAATCCCTCCCAATCTTTCAAGCCGAGCATAGCTAGCTTGTTGAGAAGTAAGCCCTCTATCCCTGCCACAACCAGTGGCACAACACCAACTCCTACTCCTTCGGTGCCTAGTACCGCAGGAGTTTCTGAAATTGAAGGTGCAGCAAGCGCAGGTTATCACCGATGCTGATGTCGGTGATACAATCGTGAGTGATTTCCCGCCCCAAGCCACTCTGTTCCAGGCCACACCGGAACTCCCATTGGGGCCGGTTTGGATTGAAGAAATCCCTCGCCGGGCTAGGACTACCAAAAAGCTCCAGGTGCACCAAAGCTCACCAAAATGGTGGTAGGTGACATGGAAATAGACAGCTCGAGCGGAGCTAGGAAATTTACGGCAACCACCCGGTGGGATTCTCTTCAAGCGAGAGGAGGCCTTGAAGAATTTCTCGAATCCGGCCAGCTATATCTCCATCTCTTACCCGGTCTTCTCTTAACTTCATCATATTCCAATCCGACCCTTTGATTCGCCTCGTCCTCCATGTCCTTCTAGAAAATTCTAAAGCCAAGAGCACAATCGTTGCTCGTCTTGAAGAAGAACTGTGCCGGACCCAAGAACGGCTAGTTGAGCTCGGCTCCCGGACCGCTAGCCTCGAAATCCAAGGAAGCGGATTTGCTAAGGAGGGAAGCCAATTTGATGAATACCCACTGCTTGATGGAAAACCGTCGGTAGGAAATCATCAAAGAGAGAATTACCTATATAGCATCAAGAAAACTTCCTCTTCCCTTTGTAGCATCCAAACTTGAAAACTTCCCTATGTATGTAGCAACAAAATTTTTGTTCCGCCTCTAGCACTTGTGTTACTATGAGCACTTAACCGTGTTAAATGGAAGAGGAAAAGACATTTTTGCCCCTCTATGGTTTCCAACTGTAGGCTGCTATTTGGGGTGCCATTTTATCATATCCACTATTATGCAGTAGTGAAAAATGTTCATTGATCTTTGGAGCCAATTTTTTTTGCATGGACGCTGCATGACCCACCGGTGGGTTGCCATCCGCGGCAGCCCCACCCTGGGATTGGCCACCGAGGGGATTTGAGTCGGTGGCAGCCTGGTGCTGGCCTCGGCGAGGATTTGCAGCGGTGACGTCGGTCCGGTGCTGCCTTGGACGGAGATCCGCACCGGCGATAGTGGCCTGGTGCTGGCCATCAACAATATCCTCGTTCGGGTCTGGCCACACGAGGGCAGGCTGCCTACGACGCTTGGGCCTTGGCCACCGGTGCCAACGACGCCTGCGGCTTGGTCCGTGGTGTGCGGTATCTAGCACCGCCGATTGTGTTTTTTTTTCGATTCGGTCATCTTGGACCGGTTTGAGTCCGATGCGAGAAGAACCAAAGGGTGTTTTTTTTTTGTCCGATAGGCCCTCTTTGCTCTTGACAGTAGCTGGTACAAGAGCACCGGAAGTGCTAGAGAGGGAAGAAAAGTTTCGTTGCTGCATACATAGGGAAGTTTTTAAGTTTGGGTGCTACAAAGAGAAGAGAAAGTTTTGTTGATACTATATAAGTAATTTCCTCATCATCAAACGCTGGAGGGAAGTCCATAGTAAGTTTCCGATGCTATCCTTAATTTCTTTATTTCATTTGTAATCCTTCCGACCGATTTTATCTGCTTCAAGCACTCAAGAATCTTGTCGCTGCTCACAAGAAGGCTGAGGAAATTCTCTCCGAAAAAGCGGCTGCTCAAGAACAAGCTCTGCAGGAGGGCTCCCGGATTGAAGAGCAGCAGACTGCTCATATTGGTGAACTGGAGGGCGAGCTAACCGCTAAGGACAACATTCCGGCGCAGACTCTTCGCTCCAACAAAATGCTTGAAAATGACAATGCTCGCCTGAAGACCGAGCTAGCTGAAGCATTAGAAGCTGCCAAGACTACGCAAACAGAAAAGGTAAACGCTCTAAGGACCGCGCATGAGTTAGCTCAACTTCCTCTCAAAGCAAAGGAGCATGAAATCCAACGTCATCCGAAGAGCGAAGCCAAGCTGAAGGCTTCAAATGTCAATATCAAGGGAAAGTTTAGAGCTGCGGACATCGGGCACAAGCGTAAGTTCCTTCTTCCTATTTTTGTTTAAGAGACACTTTTTAATACCGGTCTACACTTATAACCTTTCTCGTACTTTTTCATCTTCTTCAGAACTTGCAGCAGGCGGTATGCGGACGCTCGAATACCTGAATGGGGGTCAGCCCATTCACCAAAAATGTCCTGGATCTTGAAACTGCTATCTAGGATGTCCCCCGTAGGATTAAAGAGCACTCCAAGATGATTGCCGCGGTAGGAGGAGGGCATATCGCTGCCATAATCCAGTCTTGGACTCCGGTCGAAGACTGCGACTTCAACTTCATCGGAGCGGGTGCCCACCCAGAGACCATCGAAGACCGGTTCAATGTGTTGAAAAATTCACTTATTGGTACCGTCTATGAACTAATCGAAGATGTCCCTCCGGAGGGTCCAAACTGCTCAAGATGCTACTGCCGCCTTCGGACAAACAGTGGAGGAAGAGTATGAAGATCTTGATGCAGATTTATTGCTCCCTCCCTCCGACTCCGAAGGCACAATTGATGATAGACTAGCAGAAGACCCCAAGACCGGAGATACTAGCGATTCCAGCGGACCTGCCCGATAGTTGTTTATCGTTCTACCGGTCTTTTATTTGATGAACAGACAGTTTTAACACAGTACTATGTAATTTAATCGTTATCCTTTTAATCATGCTGAAATTTGAATGTCCTCTCTTCTCTTTTTTATACCGGTCAACGAAAATTCATCATCTTATTCCTACTAGTCAAATACTATATCTAGGCAATGATGGTTATTCCAGCTTAAACCAACTATGACTGAATACTGGCTCTAATCAGCACAGATCACAATGCATAGCAGTAGCTTACTTTAACAAAATCATGCTATATAGAAAAAAACAATCAGTCTTTAAGATTTAAGATCACATAATATCGCAGATCGCTCTTTAAGACAACAGCCTACGGACCAGTACTTCAAAAGAGATGCTTAAAATTTCCCTTCCTAAACATACCAGTCGAAGCTGAAAACACAATTAAACCATCTCACAGATCTGCTCTTAACACAGCAGCCCCCTGGCTTGAGTAAATGATTGGTACTAGTATTTAGGAATTTCATAATTTCACTGACTGCTCTTATCACAACAGCCCTCCGAATCGATAAGTTAATGCAAAATTAAATTATCGAGGAACAAAAAACACAAAGATATTCATACCAGGATGCCTTATTATATTACTGGGAAAATTACAAGAAAATCTTTAAGTATAAAAATGACGAAGTTGATCAATATTCCAAGAATTTGGGATTTCCTCTTTCTCCTGGGTCATAAGCCTATAAGCCCCTGGTCCGGAAACCGATTTGATCACAAAAGGTCCTTCCCGGACCGGTGACAACTTATGCCTATTCTTGTTAGACTCGATCTTTCGAAGCACCAAATCTCCCACTTGAAACTCCCACGTACGCACATGACAATCATGATATCGACGCAAACCCTAATGATACTTTGTTGCTTGAATCAAAGCTTGATCTCTTAATTCTTCCGCGGAAATCAACTCAATTTGACGTTGGCCTTCATACTTCTCTTCATCATAATACCGCACTCGGCTAACACCATATTCACTTATGTGGGCAACATGGCTTCGGATCCATAGACCAGAGAAAAAGGAGATTGTCCTGTAGCTCGACTAACATTTGTACCCAGGGCAATTTCTTAACCCACTTTCCAGCATATGGCTTTAAGCAATCAAAATTCTGGGTTTAAGACCGGTGAAAATCATACCGTTGGCACGCTCAACTTGTCTGTTGCTCCGCGGATGTGAAATCGAAGCATATTGTATCTTGAATCCGAGACTTTCAGCATAATCCTTGAAGAATTCTGAAGTGAACCGAGGCCCGTTATCAGTAATTATACTATGCGGAACACCAAAAATGGACAAAGATATTCTATAAGAACTTAATTGCTCGAGCGAGTGGTCGTACTAGTGACAGACTTCAGCTTCAATCCATTTAGAAAATTTATCAACTGCCACAAAAATATGAGTAAACCCTCCTGGCGCTTTCTTGAATGGTCCGACAATATCCAGCCCCCAAGTTGAAAAAGGCCAAGTCATTGGAATTATCTACAACTCATGAGCTGGGGTATGAGGCTATCGAGCGAAGAACCGACATCCCTGGCAATTTTTAACCACCGTATGCGCATCATCGGTAGCTGCAGGCCAATAAAAACCCTATCGGAACACTTTCCCAACCAAAGTCTTTGATGAAGCGTGATTGCCACAAATCCCCTTGTGAATTTCTTCAAGTAATTGAATGCCATCGAAACGGATACACACTTCATCAAGACGTTGACTCCACGTCGATAAAGTTCTCCTTCAATAATCAAGTAACTCCTTGCTCAAACCTCTAGTCTTTGCCGCTCGACTATGTCTTCCATAGTTTTACCAGATTGCAGATATTCAAGGTACGGAGTACGCCAATCAAAATCAATAACCATCACCTCACGTAACTCGCTCTGCTTCTTACGCTCGTAATCCGTTTTGAGCCCCTTGGCCAACCTCATGCTCGTAAGACCGCCTCCCCGGTCTTCGCTTCCAAGACTGCGTCTCGTTATCTCTAGCTCCTTAATAGTGGCCTTGTGATCCATCTTAATAGATGGTTTACTTAAAACCCGAAGAAAGACACCGGGTGGCACCGCTTGTCTCAAAGATCCTAATCCGGCTAACTCATCCGCGAGCAGAATTATTTCCGCGTAGTATATGAGAAAAGCGCAGACCATCAAACTTGTCTTCAAGCTTCCTTACCTCTTGGCGGTAAGCTATCATATGGTCATCATGAGCGTCCCATACTTTGTTAACTTGACTAATCACAAGCATCGAATCTTCATATATATCCAATCGCTTAACTCCTAGCGAAATAGCTACTCGAAGTCCATGAAGCAAGGCCTCATACTCAGCAGTATTATTTTTTTGAACACCTTTGGTAGGAGATACACGGAGATAAACTTGATCTCCCACCTGGAATACTAACTCTCGACGTCTTTTATCGGCATAACCGATCTGTCAAGATTTAGCCCTCTTAAGATTCTCGTTGAATTAGACGTACTTGTTCCTCTCGCATCTTTTACTAGGTCCGGTCCGAAGATTACTCATTCTCCATTTTCGGACCAATTCAAAGGTGTGCGGCAACTACGTCCATACGAGCGCTTGGAACGGTGACATTCCGGCGCTCTCTTGATAGCTGTTGTTGTATGAGAACTCGCTAACGGTAAACATTTCTCCCAATCTTTACCGTAGGTCAAGACGCAGGCTCAAAGCATATCCTCGAGATATTGATTAATCCTTTCTGTCCGTCCATCGGTTTGAGGATGATACGCTGAGCTTCGTATTAGTTTTGTTCCTAGTGATTCATGCAATTGCTCCCAAAATCTGGAGACAAACTGCGTTCCTCTATCCGATGTAATGGTCTTCGACACTCCATGCAAACAGAGAATGCGAGCGATGTACAGCTCCGCATACTTCTCGTCGATGTACCGAGTATGTACCGGTATGAAGTGAGCTGACTTCGTCAACCTGTTCACAATAACCCGGATAGAGTCGTGCTTTCGTGGGCTTAGTGGTAACCCAATGATGAAATCCATGCTGACGTCTTCCCACTTCCATTCAGGAATACTCGAGGGTTGTAAGGGTCCCGCGTGCTTCAAGTGCTCCGCTTTGACTCGCCGGCGGATATCACACTCATTGACATACTTGGCTATTTCCCGCTTCATGCGTGTCCACCAAAATCTTTGCTTCGGATCTTGATACATCTTGTTGGTTCCGGGGTGGATAGAATACTTAGACATATGAGATTCATCCATTATCTTCTTGCGAAGGGATAGATCTTTCGGTACTACCAATCGATTCTTAAACCAAATAACTCCTGCATCGTCCCCTCCGAAGCATTTAACTTCGCCTTTCCTAAGTCGTCTCCTTATGTGCTCCATACCAACACTTTTCTGTTGAGCTGCTACCACTTCTTCACGAATGGTAGGGATAAGAGCCAGATTTGTCAATGCTCCATACGGAACAATCCAAAGATTCGGCTCTTCACTTCCTTGTGGAGATGCTTGAATCAAGAGTTGAGCCATGAGATTATTGCAATGAACCTTGCGACTTAAAGCATCGGCTACCACGTTTGCCTTGCACGGGTGATAGTGAATCTCCAGCTCATAATCCTTG
This sequence comes from Chloris gayana, assembly GCA_031894775.1. Taxonomy (NCBI): domain Eukaryota; kingdom Viridiplantae; phylum Streptophyta; class Magnoliopsida; order Poales; family Poaceae; genus Chloris; species Chloris gayana. The sequence goes on from JAUNZO010004944.1 coordinate 694,336, forward strand.
ATTAATTCTAGCCATCTTCGTTGACGCATATTCAGATCCGCTTGAGTGAAGATGTACTTAAGACTCTTGTGGTCGGAGTATAAATGTACCAAATTACCCTAGAGATAGTGCCTCCAACTTTTCAATGCAAGAACCACTGCTGCTAGTTCCAGGTCATGGGTGGGATAGTGTTCCTCATGACGCCTAAGTTGTCGAGAGGCATAGGCGATCACTCGACCTTCCTACATTAGAACACATCCGAGTCCTGTTCCCGATGCATCACAATACACATCGAAAGGCTTCGTCGGATCTGGCTGAGCGAGTACTTGGAGCTGTTGTCAGCAATTTCTTTAATGTTTGAAAAGCTTCTTCACATTCTTTGCTCCATGCATACTTCTTATCCTTTTCCAATAGTTTAGTCATTGGCTTAGCGATCTTCGAGAAGTTTGGGATAAACTTAACCAGCCAATCCTAAGAAACTTCGATTTATGAAACAGACTTCGGTGGCTTCCAATCCAACACTTCTTGAACTTTGCTTGGATCAACGGCCACTCCTTCGGCTGATATCACATGACCTAGGAACGGCACTTCCTTCAGCCAAAACTCACACTTGCTAAACTTAGCATATAGCTGATGATCCCTTAGCCTTTGCAACACAATCCTTAAGTGATTGGCATGCTCCTCTTCCGACTTAGAGTAGATCAAGATGTCATCAATGAATACCACGACAAACTTGTCCAGCTTAGGCATGAATACGGAATTCATGAGGTACATAAAATGTGCTGGTGCTTTGGTCAATCCAAAAGACATCACCAGGTACTCATAAAGTCCGTATCTTGTGGAGAATGCAGTCTTCGGTATATCTTCAGCTCTTATCTTAATCTGATGATTTCCTGAGCGAAGATCTATCTTAGAGAAGACTTTGGCTCCCATCAATTGATCAAACAAGATATCAATCCTCGGAAGAGGGTACTTGTTCTTGATGGTAACCGAATTCAGCGGTCTATAATCCACACATAGCCTCAATGTCTTGTCCTTCTTCTTCACGAACAAGGCTGGGCATCCCCATGGTGACGAACTTGAACGAATATATCCTTTGTCCAATAATTCCTTTAGTTGTACCTTCAACTCGCCAGCTCGTTTGGCGGCATCCGATACGGCCTCCTTGATATTGGTGTTGTTCCCGGCTGTAATTCTATCTTAAATTCTACCGCTCGGTCCGGCGGTAGTCCCGGCAAGTCATCCGGAAAGACATCCGGGTACTCACAAACTATGGGTATATCCTCCGGACTCTTACCTATAACCTTATTAACCATTGGCAGCATAGCTCGGGGAAAAGTTAAGAGTAAGCAATCTCGACCATGAACAGGAGAGTTCAAATATAGGGCTCGAGATGCTATATCCAGTATTGCCTTATGGAAATCCATCCATTGCATGCCAATAATTGCATCTAACCCTTGCCCATCCAATATGATCATCGAAGTGGGATATACCTTGCTACCCAATTTTAATGGCATATTGACAGCTTCTTCATTGGTAAGAATTTTACCCCCAGGTGTTGAAATGATATGAGCACATAGCAACTTGGATGGCATGATGTGATGCTTAACAACATATGACTTGCTGATGAAATTATGCGTGGCTCCCGAATCAAATAAAACCATAGCATGATGATTAGCGATAGAAAAGATACCCGCTAAGATTTGTCCTCCTTCGGTACGTAGCTCCTCGGCCGTGGTAAAGTTTGCACGACCAGTCTTCACTTGAGCATTCTTGACCTGTGCTCTTGGCTGATTCTGCGGCTGTCCTTGAGGTCTAGGTACATATGGTGCCTTCTGTGGATATGGACAACTGCGGTAATAATGTCCTGGACGGCCACAATTGAAACACGGCGGTCCATTCTGTTGCGGTGCTTGATTCACCGGTCCGGGATTCCGAGTATTTTGCTGCTGATAAGGCGGACGATATTGATTCAACCGCTGTTGCTGAGATTGTTGGGGTGGCTGAGACTGCCGATAGTAATTTGGACGAGAAGGCGTGTGCTGGTAGCGCCGACCCGAGGGTGCAGTGTAGACCAGCCTATACTTCGACGGTCCGCCACTTCCTTGTCCAGCAGCGGGCCTCTTCTTGTTCTTCTCCGTCCGATGAAGGCGGATAGAATCTTCCAACGCAATAGCATCACTCACAAAGTCATTGAAGCTATCGCTCTTGTTTAGCACCAGGCGTGATCGTAGCTTGGTACTCATTCCTTCCTTGAACAGATTCTTCTTCTTGGCATCCATGTCCACATGTTCGGGAGCATACTTGAGCAAGACGATTGAATACCTTAGAGTAGGTATGCACATTCATGTCACCTTGCTTTAGTGATAAGAACTCCTTCCTCTTCTGGTTCATTAAACCTTCGGAATATGGTGCTCCCTGAAGGCTTTGGTGAACTCGGCCCATGAAACTTGATGCCCTGGAGGGAACATCGCCTTGTAGTTGGCCCACCATGCTCCAGCAAATCCTTGCAATTGCTTGGGAAGCGAAGAGTGTCTTCTCGTGATCGGTGCAAGGAAACAACTCCAGCTTTCGATTCAATGGTGCGAAGCCAATGATCAGCCTCCAGTGGTTCACCCGCATCTAAGAAGACCGGGGGCGAACTAATAAGAAGTCCGAGAAAGTCACCCTCTCTTCTGGTGCATTTCGGCCTTGGTGACGTTCTTGTGGAGCGAGTGTTGCGGACCAATTGTTCCAATAATTCTCGCTGCTCCGCGCGAGAATCTAGCATAGCTGCGATGGCTCGTGCTAATGTCGGGGGTGGTGGTGGTGTTTCCGCCCGCGTTGAGAACTTTCTGGCTCATCACGTCTCCTTGTCCCAACCATTCTGTCCAAGAAAATTTTACGTTAGACATCTTCATTCCAACATAATAATGGAAGAAACAGGAATACATAGATGAGGAATTCCAAATGAATCTTATGCAACAACCATCTTTATTAGAACAATCACCAAATCCATAAACACATGCTCATACATCCATGTTACAACGATCCCTAATGTACACTCATGCGTGGTTACATCACTCTCGTTATTTAACTAACACCTATTTTACATACTAATTTTCTCACTTGCTACTAGCTAGCACTCTACTCTTCTTCGCGAAGCCCGGACGTCACTTCCTGGCTTATGGAACAGCTCTGTCTCGGATTCTACATCCTCTAGTTGTGGAATCTCCGTGAAGTCTATGACTGAATCCACGTCCATTATCTCTTCAGGATCCTCCTCTTCTTCTTCGGACTCAGCTGCCACGGGATTTTCCTGCACTACTGGTTCATCCTCAAGAGGTTGATGTCCTATTGCTTCGTTCAGCATTGCATTGTGTGCTTGGAGTAGATCTTTCTCTAATTGAGTGATCAGGGCATGCGCGGTTGCCAGTTGTTGATCCTTGAATTGAATCTGCTGCTCCTTGTTCAGCAACTGCGCCTCTCTAAGTGCTAACAACTCCTCCTTTTCCTGCAGTTGTCTCTCCAGCCTTACTACACGAACATCCTCCCTTTGTCCTCTTACTTCACTAACAACGGTACTCGTGCTATCCATCTCTGTGGAGAAGTAAGCATATCAGATACAAGCAGAAACTAATCATATTATTTCAGCAATTCTTTTATACTAGCAACTGCATAGATATATTACTACCACTTCTTTTCATTGTTTATTGTTTGTACAACTCAGACCCACTTTTCATACACTACCATCTGATCTACACCTGCTAGTACCCTATCTACACCTGACCTATGTCAGCAAAATTTGGCTACCCTCCTATATCAGTAAAGTCACAACACAACTAAGCCGACGGTGCGTGGCTATCAGCGTCCGACTCAACGTCCTCCGCGGGTGAGGCTGGTGGTCGCTCGAAGTCCATACCAGAGACCTCCTCGACGTCGTCTCGGTGGACCCTGCTGCTGCTGCTGTAGCTGCTGAAACTGCACGAGCAGTGCGTCGTGGTCGTGTATCAGCGCGTGGTGCACGTCTGCTAGCTCGTCGTACAGTCCCTCAAGCTGACCCATCTGGAGCTCTATCTCAATCAGCGTCTCCACGACGTGGTTACGCTGTGCTGTCATCCCTGCCAAATCGGTCGTGTGCGCCTCGTCAGCCTCGAGAGCAGCGTCTCGCTCTGCGGTGACCGTGGCCAGCTGCGCGTCCAACGCTATAGCCGCCCCGTGAAAACTGTCACGGTCCAGGGTAACCTCCACCAGCTGCTCCTCCAGCTCGGCGATCCTGGCGTGGGACCTCCGTACCTCCCGACAGTCCACTCGGCAGCGGTTCTTGCAAGCGCCTAGCTGTCGGTCCTGGCTCTGTGTCCGCAACTCCAAACTGTGGATCTGCTGCTCCAGCTCTACGATGCGTGCAGCCCGTGTGTCCTCCTCCTCCTGAACGTGCTTCCTACCGCGAGTCATCGCCATCTGCAGGGAACATGTTTAAACTGGTTAAACTCTTCTTCCCACAGAAGAAAACGAACAGAACAACCTATACAGTACTACGAAACTAGCTAAGTATACCCCAATATTTATTTAGCACACAATATGACATGATGCATGCTCGGTAAACTAACTATATGTACTGTAGTGTATAAAACTACGACGAATAGTTAGCACTTCCCAAAACCCGAACGTCGAACAGTTAGTAAAAATCTAACTATTCTACATCCTTATAGGGCTCCGTATTCTCTCGTGTTCTAACGTACTAACGTGTTAAGTTTTGAAAACGAGCTTGTAATGATGTACTGTTGCCTCCGAACCGCTCCGATACCAGCTGTGACATCCCCTCCGGGACACCCAGGAATCGGTACAGAGGGTGATGGGGACGGAGGTCCGGATCTTCCGAAAGGTTCTGATAAACGTCGATTTGGTGGAGTCGCGACACAACTCGATCCGGCTTCCAGACAACACGATCCGAAACCCCGCAATCGAAGCACCACGTCTCCTATGGTTATCAACCGTGTGAACACGATTGACCTCGTCCAGAAGGCTAATCCTTGCCTGCGAATCGAAGAACACAAGCAAGAACATGAGAGAATGCATTCCAAATTGCAGATGTATGTTTAAACTCACAAGTTGGGGTCTCACAAACCGATGAACGGCGAAACTGTTCTTGACAGAAATAATCTAAGCAAAACCCGAACCTTAATGGTGCGGCGGCTACTAAATATAAAGAGTTTAGGGGCGTGCAACAACCCCTGGACGCAACCCTAATGGACCTAAAGACGATACAAGGCCCAAAGGGTCTGAACGGTGGAGCCTCAGCAGAACTGTTTCTGTATTTTAACGATTGCCGTCGACTCCTGAAGAATTTGGGCATGAGACCAGATCCATTGGAAACGTTATCTTCTTAGCTTTCCATGGATATAAAGTACGCCTCCATTGGACTCCGTATGCATCCTGGGCCTCCGTTTTAGTGCGGACTGGTCCTGGAACCCGAGACAGACTTGACACCGAATTGGATTGGGCCTCCACCTTGGTTTGGACCCCCTTGCTTTCCTTGTGCGCCTCCTATGTGTTCTCCACATCCTTCCTGGTCCTCTCCTATGTTCCTAATCACAATTAATTCATTAGGTAGCATACCATTCTTAATATTAACATATAAGGACAGATTTAGGAACGAGCTCACCTCTAGATTTAAGTGACGTGCACGAGCTCTAGTGATCGGTCCCTCAAAAGGAAGTGGAGGAGCATTGTGTGTATCCGAAGCAGTGATGTCCTCATCATCCTCCCCCTCTTGAATCGGAGTCGTCATCGACTCTATCTCATCTTCTTCTCCCAAGTAAGGCCTCAAATCTAAAATGTTAAATGTGGGACTAACCCCAAAATCGAGAGGCAACTCAAGTTTATATGCATTATCATTAATTTTTTCAATTATTTTGAAAGGACCATCAGCTCTAGGCATCAACTTAGACTTTCTCAAATCTGGAAATCTATCTTTTCGCAAATGCAACCATACTAAATCACCAACTTCAAGTATTAGTTCCTTTCTACCTTTACTACCAGCAAGTCTGTATTTTTCATTCATCTTTTCAATGTTGTGCTTAATTGTTTCATGCATTTTCAAAATAAAATCAGCACGTTCTTTAGCATCACTATGAACCCTCTCACTAGTAGGTAAAGGAAGAATATCAATAGGAGCACGAGGGTTAAAACCATACACTACCTGGAAAGAACTTACCTTGGAGGTGGAGTGTATTGTGCGGTTGTATGCAAATTCCACATGAGGCAAACACTCTTTCCACATCTTCAAATTTTTCTTCAATACAACCCGCAACATAGTGCCCAAGGTACGGTTTACTACCTCAGTTTGGCCATCGGTTTGAGGATGACAAGTTGTCGAGAACAACAACTTCGTTCCCAACTTGTTCCAAAGTGTGCGCCAAAAGTGACTCAAGAACTTAGCATCACGATCTGAAACAATAGTAGAAGGCATACCATGCAAGCGTACAATCTCTTTGAAAAAGAGGTTAGCAATATGAATAGCATCATCAGTTTTGTGACATGGTATAAAGTGTGCCATCTTAGAAAAATGATCCACAACAACAAAAATGCTATCACTCCCCCTCTTAGTCCTAGGCAATCCTAAAACAAAATCCATAGAAATATCTGCCCAAGGAATAGAAGGAACCGGTAGCGGCATGTATAAACCATGTGGATTTAAACGTGACTTAGCTTTTTGACATGTGGTACAGCGAGCAACGAACCGCTCGACATCTCTCCTCATTTTTGGCCAAAAGAAGTGTGTGGCCAAAACATCTTCCATCTTCTTAGCTCCAAAATGCCCCATTAAGACACCTCCATGTGCTTCCTGTAACAACAAGAGACGAACGGAACCAACTGGAATGCATAGACGGTTAGCTCTAAACAAGAATCCATCATTAATCACAAATTTGTTCCATGTATGGCCATCCTTACAATGCAACAAAACATCTTGAAAATCAGCATCATGAGCATATTGTTCTTTAATTGTTTCTAGCCCAAAAATTTTGCAATCAAGTTGAGACAACATGGTATAACGTCGAGACAAAGCATCAGCGATCACATTATCCTTCCCTTTTTTGTGTTTGATAACATAAGGAAAAGATTCAATAAATTCAACCCATTTGGCATGTCTATGATTTAAATTGTTTTGTGAGTGAATGTACTTTAGTGATTCATGATAAGAATGAATGACAAACTCTTTAGGCCACAAATAATGACGCCACGTTTGTAAAGAACGTACAAGTGCATACAATTCCTTATCATACGTCGAATAATTCAATGAATGCCCATGCAATTTTTCACTAAAATAAGCAACAGGTTTCCCATCTTGTTTTAAAACACCACCAATGCCAACTCCACTAGCATCACATTCAAGTTCAAAAGTCTTACCAAAATCAGGAAGTTGCAACAATGGTGCATGTGTAAGCTTGTCCTTCAAAGCAACAAAGGACTCCTCATGTGCTGGTCCCCAACGGAAAGCCACTCCCTTCTTTGTTAACTCGTGGAGGGGAACAGCAATGGTGCTGAAATCCTTGACGAAGCGGCGGTAAAATCCTGCAAGACCAAGAAAACTCCGTACCTGTGTGATGGTCCGAGGAACCGGCCAGCTCTTTATGGCTTCAATTTTCGTTTCATCCACCTCAATGCCCTGTGGAGTAACAACATAGCCAAGAAAAGAGACTCGAGCCGTGCAAAAGGTGCACTTCTCAAGATTACCAAACAAACGTGCATCTCGCAAAGCATTAAAAACAGCACATTAGTGATGCATGTGTTCATCATGTGACTTGCTATAAATCAGAATATCATCAAAATAGACCACCACAAATTTACCAATAGAAGTTCTCAAAACTTCATTAATCAAACGCATGAAAGTGCTAGGTGCATTAGTAAGACCAAAAGGCATAACTAACCACTCATATAAACCAAATTTAGTCTTAAAAGCAGTTTTCCATTCATCTCCAAGTTTCATTCTAATTTGGTGGTAACCACTACGCAAGTCAATTTTGGAGAAAATGATAGAACCACATAACTCATCAAGCATGTCGTCAAGCTTAGGAATAGGATGACGATAACGGATAGTAATGTTACTAATGGCTCGACAATCAACACACATGCGCCAAGTACCATCTTTCTTAGGAACCAAAAGCACAGGAACAGCGCAAGGACTAAGGCTCTCACGTACATACCCGCGGTCCAAAAGATCTTGGACTTGGCGCTGAATTTCCTTAGTCCCCTCGGGGTTGGTCCTGTATGCAGCCCGGTTTGGCAGAGTGGCACCCGGGATCAAATCAATCTGGTGCTCAATCCCTCGCAAAGGTGGCAGCCCCGGTGGCACCTCGGCTGGAAAAACATCCTCATACTCCTGCAAAAGGTTAGCAACAGCAGGAGGCAACATACTAGGGATATCATCATGTGAAAACAAAGCTTGTTTGCATATCAAGGCATAGCAAGTATTGGTAGCAGAAATTTCAGCAAGGTCAGTTTTAGTAGCAAGCATAACATGACCTTTCAATTTAATACTCGCAGAGGGTACATTAGGTGCAACTGAAGGTGTATCAGATGTGGAAGCATTATCAAGTGCAGCTCGTTCCCTATCAGCTTCTATAATCTCAGCAGGTGTCAAAGGTAGCAAAGTAATTTTCTTTTCCTTGTGCATGAAAGTATATTTATTACGTCTACCATGGTGTAAAGCATTATTATCATATTCCCAAGGACGACTCAACAAAAGCGAACAAACTTGCATGGGAACCACATCGCAATCAACAAAATCAGAATAAGACCCAATGGAAAAATGAACTCTGCAAGTGTGAAGTACCTTGGCTTTTCCCGAGTCATTTAACCACTGAATATGGTACGGATGTGGGTGTAACATGTGGGCAAGTCAAGTTTTTTACCAATTCAGCACTCACCAAGTTGTTGCAGCTTCCTCCATCAATGATGACACGGGCACGCCGGTTCTTGATGACGAAGAAAATCTGAAACAAATTATGACATTGAATCGTATCTGATTGATGTACCTGAGTGCTGAGGACACGCTGAACAATGATGCTCCTGTAGGCCGATGTGTCGCCACTGCCAAGGACCTGTTCGTCAATGTCTTTCGGGTCGGCATTAGCATCATCGTCATCTTCGACATCGGAGGTGCTGATGTAGCCTCCATCGTCGGTTGCGATGTAAGCCCGTTGACCGGGGCAATCCTTTTGCACATGGCCAAGTCCATGGCAGCGGTGGCACTGAATACCGGAAGTGCGTCCCGTCGAGGCGACGGAGGAGGCACTAGCAGCCGGAGCTAGCGGTGGAGCCTTCCCTGATGGTGCAGAAGGTGGCGGTGCGGACGGTGCAGCGCGTGTCGATGACCGGAAGGGTGGCTTGGGCAGCCCTAAAGAAGCCGAAGAGCGGGGCTGAAAAGGTGTCCGCACAGAAGTCCTGTTCGTCGGTTGTGGAAGGTCACGACCCTGCAATTCTTTTTCTGCCAACATAGCAAACTGGAACAATTGATCAATAGTATGAAACTCCTTGTAGTCTACAATATCCTGAATTTGGCGATTTAAACCTGAATAGAAACGACAGATAGCATCCTCGGGACCATCAACTATCCCACAACGCATTAAACCCTTCCGAAGTTCCCCGTAATAATCCTGTACCGACTTATCACCCTGATCTAGACGACAAATTTTGGCACGTAATTCTCTATGATAAGAAGGAGGTACAAAGCGATCACGCATGGCAACCTTAAGTTGCTCCCAAGTGTCGAGTACAGTACCACTAATAGCAAGGCCATTCCACCAAATGATAGCAAAATCTTTAAACTCACTAGTAGCTTGGCGAACTCTATGCTGCTCAGGAACAAGGTGAGCGTTAAATTTCTGTTCTACCGTCATCTCCCAATCAAGGTAACCCTCAGCATCATAACGTCCCGAGAAGGATGGTATAGTCAACTTAATCTTAGCATAAGGGTCATCGGGGGCACGCTCATTATTACCTGGACGACGGTACTGGTTACCTCCCATGCCGAAGGTATTGCGGCGAAGGCGCTAACGGAGGCGTGCCTCTTTGCGAGCGTTGTTGTCGGCGTCGCCCTCCACGGTGTTGTCGTCGTCCTCCTCCTCCTGTCCGGTCACATGGGTCTCCAACTCCGTAACCTTATCGGTTATGGCGGAGAGGCGTCCGTCCGGACCCTCTATCCGGTTGCTGAAGTTAAGGCTGATGAAGGCGTCATTGACAGCCTTCGTGATAGTTTCCCCGAGTCCTTCCTGAACCTTGTCCAAGGCAGCCTAGAGCTGTGCCTGGCTGACACACTCGTTGAAATCCTTCGGGTCCTTGGACTTATCTGTTTTATTACCTACCATGGCAAAGAACACAAGAGAAAAACCAAGTGATAGAAAAGGTTACCCCTAGCAACTACTATATGTGGCAGTGGGCAAAGACAACTCTCTCTAAAGCAAAAGGATGATCTACTCGAGCTCTTACAAGGTTCTAACAAAACAAACGAGAGGATACCTGGAAGATGTGATTCAGCGATTGCAAGGTAGGACCCTGTGTTGCCCGAAGTATATATGTGTTGCTAGGAGGACTAATCTGTATGTTAGTGGAACACAAGTAATAACGAGATAGTAGCAGTGAATAAATGTCCAAATTGGTGACGTAGTTGCTAGCCTAACTCGTGTTCGGAAACAGTTGTGAAGGCAAAGGCAGGAACTAAACACTAGACAGAAACTAGACACCAGAATCATGGGACTTAGAATTTTCAAGGCAAAACCACGGCGGGGGGGGGGTGCAAATCAAAATATTCCTTTTTTGTTTGATTTTTTTCTATTTTTCTATGGTTGAGGAACACAAAGGAAAGAACCAGAAGAAGTTTCAACTCAAACAGAGGTAAAACGAAGCTTAGGAAAATTCTCAAAATTTCACCGAAAGGGCAATTTTCAACTTCGGAGGCCCTTTTATATTTTTTCCTTTTTTTTTTGAATTTTTCGACGAGGGCACACAGGGCGGAGCCGAGTGTGGGTCACCTCAACTTTGAGTCAAGAATCTGCTGTAAAAATTTCAGCCCAAACGGAGCTACGAGCGAAAAGTTATGCCCGTTTTACCGAAGGTATGTCAAACTAGGGTTGCGGTGGGTGGGAAACAAATTGTGGATGGAATCGGGTGGGATTTTCTTCTGGCGTGAAATTGTGGGTGGGTTCAAACACGATCCAGATCGATCAGAAGCTGTGACAAAACACGATGACAGTGGTGGTGATAAATCAGATGAAAAGGACAACGGAATTATGGTGGTGGGTGGCGAGGGCAGCGGAATCAAAACACAAACCGAATCAAAACACGATCTAAAACCAGCAACAAAACACGACTAGGACACAAATTCAACACTACGGACTCTGAAATCAAATTGTGCGAAGGCTAAACAAAGTCCGGGGGGAATTTTTTTTTGTGGTTTTTTTGTGGACGATAGGATGAATCACAAAAAAATAACTGACTAATCTAAGGGTACTACAGTGCGAACCTGACGGTGCACTTGAAGCTCTGATTACCACTTGATGGGGACGGAGGTCCCGATCTTCCGAAAGGTTCTGATAAATGTTGATTTGGTGGAGTCGCGACACAACTCGATCCGGCTTCCGGACAACACGATCCGAAACCCCGCAATCGCAGCACCACGTCTCCTATGGTTATCAACCGTGTGAACACGATTGACCTCGCCTGAAGGCTAATCCTTGCCTGTGAATCGAAGAACACAAGCAAGAACAGGAGAGAATGCAATCCAAATTGCAGATGTATGTTTAAACTCACAAGTTGGGGTCTCACAAACCGATGAACGGCGAAACTGTTCTTGACAGAAATAATCTAAGCAAAACCCGAACCTTAATGGTGCGGCGGCTACTGAATATAAAGAGTTTAGGGGCGTGCAACAACCCCTGGACGCAACCCTAATGGACCCAAAGACGATACAAGGCCCAAAGGGTCTGAACGATGGAGCCTCAGCAGAACTGTTTCTGTATTTTAACGATTGCCGTCGACTCCTGAAGAATTTGGGCATGGGACCAGATCCATTGGAAAGGTTATCTTCTTAGCTTTCTATGGATATAAAGTACGCCTCCATTGGACTCTGTATGCATCCTGGGCGTCCGTTTTAGTGCGGACTGGTCCTGGAACCCGAGACAGACTTGACACCGAGTTGGATTGGGCCTCCACCTTGGTTTGGACCCCCTTGCTTTCCTTGTGCGCCTCCTATGTGTTCTCCACGTCCTTCCTGGTCCTCTCCTATGTTCCTAATCACAATTAATTCATTAGGTACCATACCATTCTCAATATTAACATATAAGGACAGATTTAGGAACGAGCTCACCTCTAGATTTAAGTGGCGTGCACGAGCTCTAGTGATCGGTCCCTCAAAAGGAAGTGGAGGAGCATTGTGTGTATCCGAAGCAGTGATGTCCTCATCGGAGGGACACTCGACGAAACGAGTTACAACAGAACATCATCTCATACAAGCCAGAATATATACATCATGGTATAATACAACCAGGTTTTCGAAATACAAACATTCGCACAGCGGAAAATAAACATTATTGAAGTTTAACATCCTACGAGTATTGCAGCGGAAACTTGTACTTTTATACAACAAAAGACTATCAACGATTAACGTGATGTACTGAGCCCGTCGTACACCACGGTCCTTCCTTCTCATGGCGTGGGAATCCATTCCCATTGGAGGGAACCTCCCTCGGGACACTGCTCCTCTTCCGGGAAGCTACCATACAAGTCGTGAAAGTACAACTCATCCCTCGAAAGATAACGAACAAACCCCGAGTATTCTAATACTCAGCAAGACCGACCCGTCAAAATGGCATGCTAAGGCCGACACCTAGTATGCAAAGGCTTTCTGGCTGTGGGGTTTACTCCTTTTCGGAAACAGACATTAAAGGGTGGATCCTTACTTTCAATATTTTAGCTCAATATTAAGTTCATTAACCTTGGTATTTGCATGCTATCACTATTGCAATCAAGTTTGCCGATCAAGATCAAAGTGGATCTTTATCCCTTTTATCTCTCGTCCTCATCTTCCATATTGTTTACTACGATGTGACGAGCTAAACAAGCGGTACTCATTACTGCGAGGGACAGCGATTCGAATCGATTTTATACCAGCTGGCAAAACCCGACTACACGACGTATACGCACCACACCGATCATATACGACAACTTTTCCCTCTAGCACCCGACAGAATACTAGCCATTTCCAACTCTCTCGGGAGTATGGCGACTCCACGACTTCCTTCGTGGCCGACCCATCTCCCTCCCGTGAGACTAACTTCTCACTAACAGCCGGTAAAAGAGAGCCGGCTACGCTACATCTCCGGGACGATAGGGTACATCAGCTTGCTGGGCCCATGATACCAGCATGTAGCACGGTACGTTCAAACTTGTTCAACTAAGCCGATAACGGTACGGTCCTTGACCGACTCGGACGGGGCTACCACCTTGCAAGACCTCATCTCCGTCTTGCCCTTTCTCCTACGGGGCCCGTCCGGTCTCAACTTCATTAACACTCTCTTCATCTTAGTGTCAACACAACAAGCCTTAAAGCCTCCATGCTTTAAGATTCCTTAAAACATCTACAGTTGCGACTCGAATTAAGCCTAGCCTCTATTGAGCTACCTGTACCAAGTATAGTATAGACAAACGGAAACCTATCATAATGCAACTAGGTATCAATCATTCCCTAACACCTAATGCACAAACATAACTACTATGTGATAAAATAAAATATTTGAAAACATAGGTAGGGTGCACCGGGCTTGCCTTGATACGAGTCGGGGTTAGCTTCCTCGGCGTGTGGGTCGACTTCGAGATTCCCGTCTCCCGACTCGACCTCGGTGGAACCTCGATCACCTCGTAACCTAGGTCGACCAACAATGCGTCGCGAATCACAATCATGCATGCATGAATGAATATGATATGACCTTGCAAAGAGGGTATTAATGATGTTCATCAACTAATAATTAGTGATTAATTATGTTTAGTAACTAACAAGCAATAATTAACAATTAATAATTCTTCATATTTGTTAATTAACAATTTATAATTAAGCATGTTCATTAATCGATAATTAACAATTGATTATGCTCAGTAAGTAATGCTTAATCATGGTTATTAATTATTAATTAATCATGTTCCTTAATTAATAATTAATTAAGTTCATTAGTTACTAATTACTTAGGTTCAGTAATTAATAATTAATCCTGTTTATTAAGCGATAACAAATCATTATTTAAATGACATGTGATAATAGGATAATAAATTGGAACCACATGAAATGATAATGTTTAAGTTTAATTTTAGAAAATAATTTTCATAATTACTTTCATCTGCAGTACCTCCTTCATTTAATTAAATTATTTTCCTTCATTAAATATTTAATTAGCGTAAAATAATAACTTTTATTAATCAAAGCATGTGATAACTTATTATGTATGTAATAAAAATGCTCAAAATAGATATTTTATTTCAAAAACAAATAGTTCTTATTTTTCCGAGTCTAATAAAATTGGTTTCGCATTTTTCTGATTTTTATTGAATTTTCTATGAATTTTCAAAAATTAAAACACGCTCTGTGCCACACGCTCGGGCCACAAAGTGGGCCACACGAGATCCCGCGTAGCCACACGCGATCCAGCGCGTGTGGCCCGCGGTGTGGCACCACCGCGGCGGCGACGGCATGGCGGCGCGGCCATCGGAGACGACCGGCGTTGAGACAAACCTCGCCACGGACCCACCTAACTACTCTACACGAATTGGCGAACACAACAACGAACGATGAGCTCGCTCGAGCTGCGCCGGAAACACGTCGGCGGCGAAGTCCAGGCGCGGCGGCGCTCCGGCATGGTGCGGAGCTCGCTCGAGCACTCAAAATTTGGGAAAAAATTACGGGAAGCTTCTACGGAGCATAACCAAGCTCGTCGTGAGGTCCTAGAAGCATGAGCACGGCCGGGAGGTCGGGCTCACCGTGAGCGTTGCGGACGGCGGCGATCGGACATGGGGAAGATCGTCGATTCCGTGGTTCCTGGTGGAACAAACTCAAGGATGAGCAACCAAGAGCCTAGAGCAATGAGTCGCGCACCCGCAAGAACAAGGAGATGGTTGAGAGGCTCACCGAGACAGCACGAATCGGAGGTTGCGGCGGAGGAACGACGGTGAGGTCGCAGAGGAGAAGATGAGCTCGCCACGACGGAGCAAGGCAGCTCAAGCAAATTGAACGGGTCGGAGGGCTTCGCAGGACCCTTGCGGAGCTTCCGGAAGTGGTGGCGTGGACGGGGAAGGACCGGAGTGGCCCGGCGGCGCTGCTCCGGAGAGGCGAGGGTGGCGGTGAGGTGCGGAGCAAAATGAAGGAAAGGAGAAGAGAAAGCAGGGCCGGGGGATTTTATCTCGCCCGGAGAGGCGGCAATGGCGCCGAGCGGCAGCTGCGCAAGCAGCTGCGTGGCAGCACCGCCGGAGGCGGTTCTTCGCGAGCGGCGGTGAGACGCGGGAGAGGGAGAGAGAAGGAAGAGAGGCTGGCCCGTAGGCCGGGCCCGGTATTTTTACAAAACCCCCCTTCGACTTTTGAATAATTGGAAAGTGCCCTTCCCGTGCTCGGAAAATTCTACGAAACATTAGGGGCGTAACTGAAAGTATTTTAGGCATTTTTCCTATTAAGTCCAGATTAAGATTCCAAATTATTTTCGGACTAAAAATTCATAGATAAATTAACTAAAGAAGCTTTATTTATTTCTTGAAATTATTTTTACCCAACAAAATAATTTCAGGGAACTTTTATAAATCTTTATTTATGATGTTTAAGCAATAGAAAATGTTAAACACATTATTTACTCTTATTTAAATTCTTTTTAAACATGTTCTTTAATCTTTAGTTGATTTGATATTTTATGTGCATTTTCTTAACACAATATTTAATAACTTCATAAATGCAATATGATGACATGCGCATGTATGACATGAAATGCATTTATTTCTGAAAGTTGTTACGGAACCCAGTCTTGACTTCGATCGGGTGTGCTTGAAAATAATGTTTCAACTTTCGAGAAGTTATCACTACAGCATATATCAATTTCTATAACGGGAGATATTGCATCCGAGACTCGGTTAAGACCTCACTTACAAAGTATACCGGATGTTGAACCGGTTGCGGATGTCCTTCCTCCTTCCGGTCAACCGCCAATACCGTACTCACGACGTGAGTAGTTGCGGATATGTACAATTAAATGGTCTCATAAGGTTCCGGCGGTATTAAGACCGGCGGATTATCGAGATATCCCTTGAGCTGATCAAATGCAGCTTGCGCTTCATCTGTCCACTCAAACTTATCCTCGCTACTTGAGCAGTTCAAAGAACGGAAGGCCTCCGACCCCTAGTCTTGAAACGAAACGACTAAGTGCAGCCATACACTTGGAGGGGTCTCTCTCATAGGTCAGCCCCAATATGGGTGACCTTGGAGGGGTCTGTCTCATAGGGCTGAATGATCTTGGAAGCGATCGCATCGGTTTTCACTTTCTCTTTAGCTGCCTTCTTAGATGGAACTTCTTCTTCCAGTGGAGCCCGTGCCGCATTGGCATCCGCCGCTTCTCCGATCTCACGGCGTTCTTCCTCCGAATTGACTCGAGTGGCCAACTCAATGCTATGTACTTCACAAGCATACGTGCTCTTAGTGTCGGACCGGAACGACAAGACCCGTTGGGGCTAGGCATCTTCAACATCGGATATCGGTAGTTGGGGATGGCCATAAACTTGGCAAAGGCCGAGTCTTCCTAGTATAGCATGATATGCTGAATCAATATATGCTACCTAAAAGATGATGTTCTCCCTTCCGTAATTCTCTTTCGTCCCAAAAGTCACCGGCAAAGAAATCTACCCTAAAGGATAACTGTTTCGACCGGGTATTATACCATGAAACGGTGAAACGCTACGATCCAAGTCCACCACGGAAAGACCAAGCTCGAGCAGAGTTTTAGCAAAAGGATATCCAAGCAGCTTCCCCCATCAATGAAAGTTTTCTTCAAGCGAACCTTATGGACGATAGGCGCCAAGATGAGTGGGTATCTGCCGACCTCGGGCAAGACCTCCGAATGATCGACTCTACTCGAACGTTATTGGCACCTCCGACCATCGCAGATATTCGGGAGTTGAAGGCCCAACGGCATTAACCTCCCCGAATGCTAATTTTTGCTTGTGTTTTGACTCATATGCATCGGGTCCTCCGTGGATGAATTTCACCTCCCTAGACGGCTCCTCGAAGCCTCCATCATCATCTTCATCATCATCACGCTTCTTGTCTTTGCCGTTGTCATCCCGTTGATTACGCTGTCCGGATCGGGGTGCTACCTTCAATGCAAACGAAGCGAACGGTCTCAGCAAGAAACATTCCTTATTCTTATGATTCCCATTATGAATCATGCAAGGCCCCTCCATCGAGCTTCAAATGAAAGTCGTTCTCTTGGGCCCCTCTTAGGAGGTGCAGGGCGGTCCCCTCCGTGAGACCGGTCTCACAGCTGCAACAAGGTTATCAACCTTGCATTTGTTGTTCTTGGATCCAGACCGGTTGCCTTGGTCGTGCTTCGGCTCCTTCCCTTTGTTCCCGTGTAAATTGACTATATTTGGTTCTCCAACAAGCATAATCATCTCGCTATCTTAAAGCACTACGATGCCGTCATGGTAAGATTCCGGTTACGCCTATCGATCTTGTGCACCAATGCTTCACTTCGGACGCCGACTTGAAACACCGCAATTATCTCGCTGATCGGGAACATTGGGGATTAAGGCCTTCTTGTTGCAAAAACGCTTGATGGACTCCGTAAGCGTCTCATTGGGCTTCGCTTCGACTCGTTGAGATCGAAGTGGTTTCCCGACTTCTCACAAGTCGCCTAAAAATTCTCAATGAACTTTTTGGTAGTAACGATCGTCTTGGTTTCTAGCCTCGGAACCGTCCCGGCGATCATTGTTGCCTTGCTCCGGAGGAGGAGGCGGTGGCGCCGCCGACGATCATTATTATCTTGTCGAGGCTCCCCGTCTCCGTTTCGTTCTCACGTCCCCGTCGGTCTCGTGGTCACGACAATCATCTCTTCTTGGCCGATCATCACGATGAGTAGAGCGATTGTCGTGTCCTCGGCGATCATTGCACGAAGGATTGCCAACTAGGGGCGGTCGTTGAAGCAGCCGACCCATGCCTAGTCGAACCGAGTTGCATGTGGGCGGGGTGGAATGGGATTCTCTAGACGATCATCTACATGACCAGTCCGTCATCAATCGTCTTCCTCTTGTCTTCGACGTTCCTCTGCTCTATCTGCATGATGATAAATAAGCACATTACGAGCGTCACGATTGTCGTTGATCGACACGTGTAAATCCCGATCGGGGCGCGCTCATGCTCGTCCGCGATCGGGGTGTGCCGACGTCCGATTCTTCCTCCGGAAGAGGCTCCTTCAGACCGGGCCCTCGCGTACCGCTCCGAATGCGAATGCGAACGATCGGAAGATTCAGCTCTATCCTGGACAAGCTGGTTGGTTTGCAAAGCAGCCACATCCACCAAGCTCAAAGCACGTTGTAACCCCGGTGTCGAATTGAACACCTCCTCTCGGAATAGTCTCTAGAATCTGTTTCACCCCCACAATGTTGTGGACTGGTGACGTGAAGACCCGAGCACCGTTTAATTCAACCTCCCTGGAGCCCATATCCAACGTCCTCATCGGAAGAGCGATGATTTCTACCACCGTGGCATCCACGTCGGTTATTATAGCCTCGGTGACCGTTCTGCGGCGTCCCTGGATTGCTCGGTAGTGGTCCGGTAGCGGGCGGGGCCGTGGTTGGAATACCCTCTCCATCTTGACTGGTACCAATGATGTTTGCGCGAGGGTTCACGGTCGAAGCTCGTGGAGGCGGCTCTTCTACGTCTGTTTCGTCCGTTTCACGTTGGCGGCGGTTTGCTTCCTCTCTCGTCATCCTAGCTTCTTCGGTAGCAGCTTCCTCGGGGGTGAGTTCTTCAAGGATTGGACTAGCCATAAACACTTGGAAGAAGGTCGGGGATCCTTCCTCCAAGTCGTTGTCAAGCTTGACGGAGCTTCCCATTATCACGGATCGGGTATCGATCCGAAGCGCGAGCGGTCCGATGGTTCGCGCTAAAGCAGCGTCGATCCAGCTAGATTCCTCGCATATGGTTCCGATCGTGTCTCGTGGTCGCGCTTGAGAAGCTGCGGCCGGATCGCGAGTCGGGTTCATCAAGTGTAGCTTTCCGGCGGGATCCGCTTCGAAGTCAAGGGATCCGAAGCGGATCTTGAAACCGGGCACGAAGTCGAAGTCGAACGAAGAAGCCATCGAACTCGCTAGGACCCCTTCCGGCGCGCCAAATGTCGAGTCTTAAACTCGGCACTAGTACTACCCGGTCCCTAACGAGT
This sequence comes from Chloris gayana, assembly GCA_031894775.1. Taxonomy (NCBI): domain Eukaryota; kingdom Viridiplantae; phylum Streptophyta; class Magnoliopsida; order Poales; family Poaceae; genus Chloris; species Chloris gayana. Next base: position 713,757 of record JAUNZO010004944.1, read on the forward strand.
GTGGAATTCGATGGTACAACACACGAAACACACAAGAACACGTGACTTTAGACAGGTTCGGGCCTCTCAATGGAGAGTAATACCCTACGTCCTGTGTGTTATGTATTGCCTTTAGCAAATTGCTAATTCCGAGTTGTCGGAGAGTTTTCGGGGGTCCCTGCTCCGCCTTATATATCCGGGGAGTTAGGGTTACATGCGGAGTCCTAGTCGATTACAAGGATTACATATTCGGAGGCTCTATCTCTAAGCTTTCCTTATTAATTCGAGTCCTAACAGGCTACAAACTTCTCTTTGACTTGTTGCTCAAGTCATCATACGTCGTTCTTGATGCCCACTGTCGTATACTTGCCTTATGAGTATACAGATGATAAAGGAATCGATACGCAGAGACACGGTAACAAATCAATGAAGATAAAGTCGGCGAGAGATGGCCAACAGATTGGTTCCTAACCAGTCTAGAATAATAGAGGACTCCATATACCGGTATGGAGATAAGGCGGGTATCAAGACCGACGTATGATAACTTGAGAAACAAGTAACGGAGCAATTTGTAGTCTATTAGGGCTCCGAATCAATGAGGAAATCTAGAGATAAAGTTCCTATATGTGTAATCCATGTAATCGACTAGGACTCTGCATGTAACCCTAACTCCCCCGGATATATAAGGCGGAGCAGGGACCCCCGAAAACTCTCTCGAGATATTGCAATTAGCAATCTGCTAAAGGCAATACATAACACACAGGACGTAGGGTATTACTCTCCAACGAGAGGCCCGAACTCGTCTAAAATCGCGTGTTCTTGTGTGTTCCGTGTGTTGCACCATCAAATTCCACGCTTGTGTGGGACCGGATAGTTCTAGTGCCGAGTTTAAGACTAGACATTTGGCGCGCCAGGAAGGGGTCCCGGCGAGTTTCAAGCGAGTTCGATGGCTTCTTCGTTCGACGTCAACTTCGCGCCCGGCTTCAAGATCCGCTTCGGGTCCCTCGACTTCGAAGTTGATTCCGCCGGAAAGCTACACTTGACGAATCCGACACATAGCCACGCCGCAGCTTCCGAAGCGCAATCACCTGCCTTAGTCGACTCTTCGTGTTTGCAACCACGCGGATCCGACACGGCTTTAGCGCGAATCATCGGACCGCTCACGCCCTGGACCGGTACCCGGTCCATGACGATCGACAGCTCTCCCGAGCTTGATAAAGACTTCGAGGGAGGATTTCCAGCCTTCTTCCAAGTATTCATGGCGGGTCCAATCCTTTAAGAACTTACTCCCGAGGAAGCAGCTGCTGAAGAGGCTAGGATGGCGAGAGACGAATCCGATCGCCGTCGCCGTGAAACAAACGGAGCGGACGAGGAGGATCTACCTCCGCAACCTTCGGCCGTGAATCATCACGCAAACGCGGCTAGTACTAGTCGGGAGGGAGGAAGTGTTCCTACGACCGCTGCGCCCGCTGCTGGACCGTTGTCGGAGCGAGCCTGGAGACCCGGAGGAAACATCCCCGAGGATATAACAGCCGACGTGGGTGCCGCAGTGGCAGGTGCCATCGTTCGTCGAGTCGAGCATTGGATTTGAGCTCTATGGAGGTGGAATTAAATGGCGCCCGAGTCTTCACGTCACCGGTCCACAACATTGTGGGAGTAAAGCAAATTCTCGAGACAATACCGGAGAAAGTCTTCAACGTGACGCCGGGATCGCAACGCGCCTTGAATTTGGTAGATGCGGTTGCTCTACAAACAAATCAACTCGTTCATGACAGAGCTGAATCTTCGAGTCGCTCGCGTTCTCGTTCGGAGCGGCCTGCAAGAGCCCGGTCCGAATGAGCTTCTTCCGGCGGAAGGCTTGGGCCTCGACACACTCCGATCGCGGACGAACATGAACGAGCTCCGGACCAAGATTTACGCGTACCGCTCAACGGCAATTCGTGACGCTCGTAACGTGCTTATCGATCATCATGTAGAGAGGACGGAAGAGCGCAGGAGACAAGAAGAAGATGAGAGGCGACGGACCGGTCATGTTGATGACCGTCCGCGGGATCTTACCCCACCTCGCCCACATGTAACTAACTCGCCACGACGTGGACCGGCTGCTTCAGCGCCGCCCCCGGCGGAAATCCTCCGCGCAACGATCATCGAGGGCACGGCAATCGACATGCTCATCGGGATGACCGGCCAAGAAGAGACGATCGTCGTGACACCGGAGATCGAAGAGGACGAGACAACAGAGACATTGACGGGGAACCCCGACGAGGTGACAATGATCGTCAAGCGGCGCCTCCGCCTCCACCTCCGCCTCCGCCTCCTCCTTCACAGCTGCGGAGCAGGTGAACAACGGCCGCCGGGATGGTTCGGGAGATAGATATCAAGACGATCGCTACTATGACTACTCCAATGACGACAGGGACCGAAACTACAGGCATTACCCTCGTCGGCGGTCTCCTTCACCGGTCCGGACCGGTCTAGAAGATGATGAGTACTGCGTGATCCCCGCTTTCACGCGAGATTTACGCATTTGCAAATACCCCAGGGGATTTAAGCCCGGGGCCATTGACAAATATGATGGCAAAGCGCCCCTGCCGAGTGGCTCCGCATATATACTACCGCCATCCGATCAGCAGGAGGAGATACTTTTGTGCTAGCTAATTACCTCCCCATGTGCATAGAACAGGCTGGACGCTTGTGGTTGCAATCCTTACCCGAGAGATCTATCTCTTCTTGGGGTGATCTCACCAAAAAGTTCGTGGAGAATTTTCGAGCGACTTGTGAGAAACCAGGGAACTACTTCGACCTCAACAAAGCTAAAGCGTAAGCCCGACGAGACTCTCACGGACTTCATCGAGCGTTTCTACAACAAGAAGGCCTTAATCCCCAATTTTCCCGATCAGCAGGTAATTGCGGCGTTTCAAGTCGGCGTCCGAGTGAAGCATTAGTTCACAAGATTGGGAGGTGTAATCGAAACCTTACCATGACGGCGTCGAGTGCTTCAAGATAGCAGATGACTATGCTCGCTGGTGAATCAAACGTCGTCAATTTGCACGGGAACAAAGGGAAGGAGCCGAAGCACGACCAAGGCAACCGATCTGGATCCAAGAAGAACAACAAGCGCAAGGCTGATCACCTTGTTGCAGCGATCGACCGATCCCATGGAGGAGATCGGCCGACACCTCCTAATAGAGGTCCGAGAGAACGACATTCGTTCGAAACACTTCGGAGGGCCCTTGCATCATTCATAGTGGGAATCATAAAGCTAAAGAGTGCTTCCTGTTAAGGCCGTTTGCCCAGTTCGCTTTAAAGGTAGCGCCCGGTCCGGACACGAAACCGGAAAGACGACAAGGGCAAGGATAAAGAGCGCGATGATAATGCAGATGACGAAGGTTTTCAGGAACCAGCGAGGGAGGTGAACATGATCCATGGAGGCCCCGATGCGTATGAGTCAAAGCGAAAGCAGAAGTTGGCGCTCGGAGAGGTCAACGTCATTGCTCCCACTACCCCCGAATAGCTACGCTGGTCCGAGGTGCCGATCACGTTCGGTAGGGCTGATCATCCCGAAGTAATATCGAAAGCTAGTAGATACCCGCTCATTCCGGCTCCTATCGTTCGGAAGGTGCGATTGAAGAGAACTTTCATTGATGGGGGAAGTTTCTTGGATATCCTTTTTGCTAAAACTCTACCGAGCTTGGCCTCTCTATAGCTGACCTGGATCGCAGTATTTCACCGTTTCATGGTATAATACCCGGTCGAAATAGCTATCCTTTGGGGCTGATTTCTCTGCCGGTGACTTTCGGGAGAAAGGAGAACTACAGGAAGGAGAATATTATCTTCCGGTGGCCGACATTGACTCAAGCATACCACGCGATACTTGGAAGATCGGCTCGGCAAAGTTCATTGCCATCCCGAACTACCAGTACTTGATGTTGAAGATGCCAGGGCCAAATGGGATCTTATCGTTCGGTCTCGATATCAAGACCGCTTACGCTCGTGAAGTACATAGCACCGAACCGGCCTCTCGGGTCAATTCGGAGGATGAACGTCAAGAAATCGGAGAAGCAGCTGAAGCTCTAGAAGTACGAGCAAGGTTGGAAGATGAAGTTCCAATCAAGAAGATTGCAAAGGAGAAGCTGAAAATTGATGCAGCTTGTTTCCAAGACCCCTCCAGGAGCACCCATATAGGGGCTGACCTAGGGGACAAATAGAAAAGCGCGCTCATTCTTTTCCTCCACGAAAATAGGGATATCTTTGCATGGCAGCCTTCCGACATGCCGGGTGTTCCTAGGGAGAAGATTGAGCACGCATCGTTAGTGCGTCCTGATGTGAAGCCGGTTAAATAGAAGCTCCGGAGGTTTGCTCAAGACCGCAAGGAGGCCATCAAGAAGGAGTTAACTAGGTTGTTAGCAGCTAAGTCCATTAGGGAGGTGTATCATCTAGATTGGCTTGCCAATCCAGTCCTTGTACCAAAAAGAATACTAAAGAATTAAGAATGTGTATCGATTATACTGATCTCAACAAAGCTTGCCCCAAAGATCCTTTCACGCTGCCTCGGGTTGACCAAGTCGTTAATTCGACCGCCGGCTGCGAGCGTCTTTGCTTCCTCGATGCTTATTCAGGGTACCATCAAATACCTCCGAAAGTTGAAGATCAAATAAAGACTGCGTTTATCACCCCCTTTGGAGCATACTGCTACACAATCATGCCATTCGGGTTAAAAAATGCCGGAGCTACTTATCAGCGGGGCATACAACGTTGTCCGGATTCGCAATTGGGAAGGAACGCAGAAGCTTATGTCGATGATATAGTGGTGAAATCTCGAAAACCGAAGATCTTCTCTCCGACCTGGCAGGGACCTTTAGTAATCTACGGAATTTTTCCATGAAGCTTAATCCGGGAAAGTGCGTGTTTGGAGTTCGCTCTGGAAAATTGCTGGGATACTTGGTGCCATGGTGAGGCATCGAAGCTAACCCGAGAAAAGATCCGGACGATTATCAACATGAAACCCCGAGTTGCTTGAAGGACGTTCGGAAGTTGACGGGCAGTATGGCTGCGTTTAGCCATTTCATCTCAAGGCTGGGAGTCCGTGTACTTCCGTTCTTCAAGTTGCTTAAGAAGCAAGATAAGTTTGAGTGGACAGACGAGGCACAGGCCGCGTTTGATCAACTCAAGGAATACCTTAGCAACCCTCCGGTATTGGTACCTCCAGAACCAGATGAGACCATTCGAGTTATATATTTCCGCAACAACCAATGTGGTGAGCACGGTATTGGCGGTCGACCGGAAGGAAGAGGGACATCTGCAATTGGTGCAACATCCGGTATATTTTGTAAGTGAAGTTCTTACTGAATCACGGATGCGGTATCTCTTGTTACGAAGTTAATATATGCTGTAGTGGTATCCTCTCGAAAGCTGAAACATTATTTCCAAGCGCATCCCATTGAAGTTAAGACTCGGGTTCACCATTGGGGATATTGTGCGAAACGGAGAGGCGGTGGGCCAAGTTGCCAAGTGGGCTATAGAACTTGGGCAATATGAGATTACATTTTCTTCGCGGACAGCTATCAAAGGACAGGATTTAGCTGATTTCATAACTGAATGGTTGGAGACACAAATCTCGCAGGGGATTCGAGACGTTGGAGTATTAGGAGATGTTCTTTGACGGGTCCCCGCAGCTTTCAGGCACGGGGGCTGGGGTCGTACTTCTCACCCCGCAAAAAGAACCGCTCGGATATGTATTACAAATGCATTTCGGAGCTTCAAATCATATCTGCAGAGTATGAAGCTTTGCTTCATGGACTTCGGGTAGCTATTTCATTGGGAGTCGAGCGATTAGACGTATATGGAGATTCGATGCTGGTAATAAGTCAAGTTAATAAGGTATGGGATGCTCATGATGATCATATGATCGCTTATCGTCAAGAGGTCGGGAAGCTTGAAGACAAATTTGATGGTCTTCGATTTTCTCATATCCCGCACGGAAACAATTCTCGTTGCAGATGAGTTAGCCAGACCGGGGTCATCGAGACAAGCGGTTCCGCTCGGTGTTTTCCTTCAAGTATTGCATAAGCCGTCCATAAAGATGGACCGCAAGGCTACTATTACAGAGATAGTAGATGAAGCAGCCTTGAAGGACCAGAGCGGAGAAAGCAGATCCGAAAGACCGGTCCGAGGAAGCGATCTTACGGACAAGACCGAGAATGTGTTCAACGCCGAGGAAACAATCTCACCGGAAGATATTAGGTCACTTGACATTATAATTATTGACTCGATTGGTGTACCCCATACCTTGAGTATTTACGATCCGGTAAAACTCCGAACATAAGGTGGAGAAGCAAAGATTGGAGGTCCGAGCACGCAGCTTATCTCGATTCTTGAAGGAGAGCTGTACGGGCGTGGTGTTAATATTTTGATGAAGTGTGTATCCGTTATCGATGGCGTTCAGTTGCTTGAAGACGTGCATAAGGGAATTTGTGGCAATCATGCTTCTTCAAAGACACTAGTCGGAAAGTGTTCGGACAAGGGTTTTATTGGCCTATAGCTGTGGATGATGCACATAAAGTGGTTAAAAATTGCCGGGGATGTCAATTTTTCGCCGGACAATCCCATGCTCCGGCTCATGAGTTACAGCTAATTCCAATGACTTGGCCTTTTTCTACTTGGGGGCTGGACATCGTTGGACCGTTTAAAAGGGCGCCGGGAGGATTCACGCACATTTTTGTGGTAGTAGATAAGTTTTCCAAGTGGATTGAAGCTGAAGTTGTTACCAGTACGACTACTGCTCGAGCGATCAAGTTTTTGCAGAATATTTTTGTGCGTTTTGGAGTCCCGCACGGTATCATCACCGATAATGGGCCTCAATTCACTTCAGAGTTTTTCAAGGATTACGCCGATAGTTTAGGAATTAAGATACAATATGCGTCGGTGTCACATCCACGAGCAATGGACAAGTGGAGCGAGCTAATGGAATGATTTTGACCGGTCTTAAACCTAGAATTTTTGACCGTTTGAAGCCGTATGCAGGAAAGTGGGTTAATGAATTGCCCTGGGTGCTTTGGGGACTACGCACTAATGTTAGTAGGGCTACGGGGCAATCTCCTTTTTCTCCGGTGTATGGATCTGAATCTATGTTACCTACGAAGTGAATATGGTGTCAGCTCGAGTACGATACTACGATGAAGAGAAGTATGAAGATCAGCGCCAGGTTGAGCTGATTGTTGCGGAAGAGTTACGGGATCAAGCTCCGATTCAAGCGGCCAAATATCATCGGGGATTGCGTCGCTATCATGATCGCAATGTTCGTACACGGGAATTCCAAGTATGAGACTTGGTTCTTCGGAAGATTCAGTCCAACATGAACAGGCATAAGTTGTCGCCGGTCCGGGAGGGACCTTTTCTGGTTAAATCGGTCTCCGGACCGAGGGCTTATAGGCTTATGACCTTGGAGGAGGAACAAATTCCAAATTCTTGGAATATTGAACAGACTTCGTCGTTTTTATACTTAAAAGTACTTCTTGTAAACTTTTTTATATATATTTTAATAAAGTAATTTTTTTTAATGTGAATGTGTTCGCTTCTTGTGTCTCGATATTTTAATTTTGAATTAACTTATCGAGTCGGGGACTGCTGTGTTAAGAGCGATCTGTGATATTATGCTATTCCTGAATAATAAAGACCAGTCATTTAGTTAGTAGACTGATGTGTTGAGAGCGGTCTGTTCTTCAGCTTAAGACTGGTATATTTAGGAAAGGAAATTTTTTAGTGTTTTCTTTATGAGTACTGGTTGGTAGGCTGCTGTATTAAGAGCAGTCCGTGATATTGCGAACGTTACAAGCTAGCTCTTTTCTCTACGTCACATGATCTTGTTAAAGTAAGCTACATCTATGAATCGTGATCTGTGTTGATTAGAGCCAGAATTTGTTCATAGTTAGTTTGAGCTGAAATAACCATCATGGTTTGGGTAAAGAAGATAGTAAGTAAGGTATAAGATGGCGACATTTTGAAACTAGTATTCGCAGGGAAAGGAAAAAATCATTAAAACTTCATTATCATCGAATAAAATAACATATATAGCATGATGATAAAATTGTTTGGTTACATAAGAGAGTTGGCCCTATGACAAGTATCTATTGGGCAGGACCGCTGGAAGTGCCGGTATCCCGGTCTTAGGATTTTCAGCTAATTTGTCATGAATTGTTTCCTCGGAATCAGAAGGAGTTGACGATAAATCAGCATCAAGATCTTCAAAAGCATCTTCCACCGTCCGCCTAGCGGTGGCTGCTGCATCTTGAGCGTTCCGGTCCGGAGCAAAGGCTGCTGGAGCTACATTCGAGGGAACACCCGTCGGATCAAGAGGAACATCCTCTATCAGTTCCGAAACAGTACCAATGAGCGAGTTCTTCAGCTCATTGAATTGATCGTCGGTAGTGTTCGGGTGGGCGACATCCTTGATGAAGCTGAAATCACAATCCTCGGCCGGAGTCCAAGACTAGATTATGGCGGCAATATGACCTCCTCCCTGCTGCGGCAACCATCTTGGAATGCTCTCTCGATCCTTCTTGGGAAAGCCCGGATAGCGGTTTCGAGATCTACTTCATTTGGATCAATAGCTTGACCGCCATTCGGATACTCCAGTGTTCGCACCGTGCCTGCAGCAACTTATGGAAAAGGACAAAGGAACAGTTGTCGATATAGACCGGTGTAAAAAGGGAGTTTACTCAATAAGGGAGAAAAAGAAGAAGTTTTACGTCTGTGTCTCATTTCAGCGGCCCTGAATCTGCCTTTAATGTTTACATTTAATTCTCTCAACTTGAGCAGACGCTGAATTTCTTCTTCCTTAGCTTTGAGTTCGAGTTGGGCAGATTCATGGGCTGTCCTTACAGCACTCTCTTTCTCTGTCTCGTGTTGTCTTTACGACTTCCGGAGCTTTAGCCAATTCAGCCTTCGGACGAGTATTGTCAGCCTCCAAGCATCTTATTAGAACGCAGAGCCTGCGCAAGGATATTATCTTTGGCAGTGAGCTCGCCTTCAAGCTCTCCGATCCGGGCTGCTTGCTGTTCTTCAATTTGCGAACCTTCCAGCAGAGCTTGCTCCTGGGCAGTTGTTTTCTCCATAAGAATTTCTTCCGCCTTTTTATGGGCGACGACAAGATTTTCAAGAGCCGAGACAAAAAAACAAGACCGATCGGAGAGAGAGAAGAAGGAAGATACAAAATGTGCAGATAAGATTGAAAGCATTACTTTGGACTTCTTTGCGGAGCTTGATGATTTCTTGCTAACGTTCCTCCGTCACCGGTGGGTGCTCATCAAGTTGGCCTCCTCTTCGACAGATCGGTTTCCTTGGATTTCGGATCGGCGGTCCGAGATTCCAGTTCAACCAACCGCTCTTGATTGTGGTACAGTTCTTCTTCCAAACGAGCTATTATTGCATGGCTTCGGAGTTTTTTAGAAGAACCTAAAGGGAGGAGGAAGTAAAAGATTAGATTATAAAAAAGATATTATTCGAAATAATTAGTAAAGTAACAGGATGTACCCGGCCGGATTCGGAGAAGTTCTTCGGAGCTTCCTCTTCTCGAAGGGCATCCCATCGAGCCGTTGCGGTGAACTTTCTAGCTCCACTTGAGCTGTCCACTTCAACATCTCCGACTACCATTTTGGCTAGTCCGGGCTCTCCCGGAGATTTGCGTGTCGTCCTAGGCCGACGAGGGATTTCTTCCACCCGGACTGGTCCCAATGGGAGTTCCGGAGGAATTTGAAACAGGGTCGCTCGGGGAGGAAGGTTGCTGGTAGATGGGCTCCCGATGTTGAGATGAAGCTTCTACACTAGAGGCGGCAGGGATTTCCTTTGCGGATGCCGCACTTTGAGCTGCGGAAGGCTTGGCGCCGGCTAGAGATGCAGCGAGAGGGGGTAGTGGAAGTACTACCGGTCGGAGCAGGAGTAGAAGCTTTATTTCTTAGAAAGCGGAAATTAGAAGGGATTCTCGCGAAAAGTGGCGAGCACTATAAGACTGGGATGAAAATGATTCGGAAAGAATTAGTGATGCAAAAACTTACGAAGTGGCTTTCTTGAAGCCAATGGAAGTCTGGATCTTCTTGGAGGGACCTTGAGTATCTTCACCGGTGTCCTCTCGTAGCCCTTTTGCCGTTGGTGGGACTTGCGGCGATGAGACCGGTTCCCTGCGCCACCCGATGAAGGACCGGTCCGAATGCCGTACCGGGATCTCTTGGGAGCGTATTGCACAATTGGATTTGAATAAGAGGATAAAGATTAAATGTAACATAATTCAAAAATAAGGAGAGGGATACTTACAGGATCTCGAGGGTTTGACATATCGAAGGCCGGACCCACTCTTTGACATCCCGATAGGTCCGGTTTTGGTTGGAGCATTTGCTTGAGGCAGATTTCTAACTGCTCTACATCGGGGAGAAGAGTTCCGTCCATAGGAATGGCCACGTCTTCGTTGAAGCACCATGCTCGGATGTTCTTGCTTCTTTAGTGGCTGGACTCCTCGCACTATGAAGCTCCAAAGAAGCTGTCTCGGCGGTGACACCTTTGACTTCTTTTAGATACTTGATACAAGCCAAGAGAGTGAGGATTTCTTCATCTTATTTGAGTTTCTTCCTACTATCTGGGGTAGGGAAATTTTTGGCTACCTTGGCGCCGAAAGGAGGGAGTGCAGGTCGGGGATTATCATAGAAGAACCACCCATTTTTCCAATGTGCTATGCTTTTATTCGGGGAGATAGAGAAGTATTCATCTGCACTCCAACATTGAATTCCTATCCCACCAACTGCAGCTTGGCGGTCCGATGAGGGAAGTGGGCGGATTTGGAAAAGATATTGAAACAACTTGAAGTGGAGGAGGACTCCAAGGAAAGCTTCTCGGAGGTGGATGAAGAAAGCGATCTGCAGGATGGATTTAGGGTTGAGATTTACTAACTCCCATCCGTAAAAGAAAAGAAGACCCCTAAAGAAGGAGCAGCAAGGGAGATCAAGGCCGCGGAGGAAGAAAGATTTGAAATTTAATTGCTGAGAGTCGTCTATTCCCCATGAGACTTGGCCGGGGGTAGGGACACTCCGGTTCGGGATTGGTTGAGGAGGAAGATATCCGCCACGAACGGCATCATTGAGTGATGTTTCCGAGACTTTGCTGCTACCTATATCTTGAACACCGAATGGAAGCTGGTCACGAGGAATAGAAGAGGAAGACGCAGAGGTTGGCGGCAGATTTCTTTTTGTCCATCTTGAAGAGATGAAAAAATGAAATCTAAGATTGGTTTTTGCGGAAGGGAAGAACAATGATCGTGATGTCCGAAGAACAAGGGCGTATGGCGGGCGCGTATGGAGTTTCGGGAATGGGTTTGACCTAGGTCGACCTTTCGATTTCTTTTATAAGCACCCGAGCCGGGCTCGTGAGCTGAAAAGTTATTGGGCTATTTTTTTACGGCCCGATGAATTTGGCATTAAATGACTTATGTCGTGATCGTGCAATTATGACCTAACGGCTATAAGGATATTAATTTGCGCTAATTATGACCTAACGGCCATAAGGATAAGTCATCGTGATTGCTACGGTCATGAGAAATTTTATATAAACAGAAAAGCGGTCCGAAATATGGATTTTCGGATCTAGATTAATGTAATGCTAAATTTCATAATTTAGCGAGTATGAAAGAGTTAGACCTTATCTATCTCAATGTTAATGGATGCCTTAGGCTATGGGTGTTAATCATCCAGCTGATTATAGGTCTTAGAGACTCGAGTCGATGTGATAATTTGGGGAATAAAACTGGTCCGATCAGCCAGAATTTTTGCTTCTTAGTTAAAATTAACTAAAAATGAGAAAGTTAAGACTGATTTAAGCGGTCTTAAAAGGATATGTAGTATGATCGGTTCGACCGGTCTTCCAAGTGTGTTCTTGGCAAAGATTGCTAAGAAGGATATGAGTTAATGGAAAACAATAAAGCATAGTCTATCCAAAAAGACTCTTGCATTATTTGTGAACCTCAAATGATACAAGAGTCGGGGCTATACCTAATTAGGTGCACCTGATCGGTGCACCGTATTCAAAAGCGGTCTGTGGAGATCACGGGAAGTGAAAGATAATGAAAAATTGAAAGAAGCGGTCCGTAAAGATCGCATATTAAAGGAAATAATGAAGAATCAACTAGTGGACTCTTGCATTATTTGAAAGGAGTTCATATGATCCGAAAGTCGGGGCTATACCCAATTGGGTGCACCTAATCGGTGTACCGAGAAAAAAATACAAAATGAATTTTGTGATACCTCATTAGGTGATATGGCGGATAAAAACACTAATTTCTTCAGCTTTTTGAAGCGCCTCGAAGAAAGAAGAAACATTGCAGCAGATTAGAGTTCTTTTTAATTTTACCATGGAATGAAGACCAACATGCGGAAGACTGGTCGGTCTTATTCAAGGTCAAGTCAAAAATTACTCGGGGCCTCGTTGTCGTATACTTGCCTTATGGGTGTACGAGATAATAAAGGAATCAATACGCAGAGACACGGTAACAAATCAATGAAGATAAAGTCGGCGAGAGATGGCCAACGGATCGGTTCCTAACCGATCCGGAATAACAGAGGACTCCATATACCGGTATGGAGATAAGGCGGGTATCAAGACCGACGTATGATAACTTGAGAAACAAATAACGGAGCAATTTGTAGTCTATTAGGGCTCTGAATCAATAAGGAAAGCTAGAGATAGAGTTCCTATATATGTAATCCATGTAATCGACTAGGACTCGCATGTAACCCTAGCTCCCCCGGATATATAAGGCGGAGCGGGACCCCCGAAAACTCTCCGAGATCTTGCAATTAGCAATCTGCTAAAGGCAATACATAACACACAGGACGTAGGGTATTACTCTCCATCGAGACGTCCGAACTTGTCTAAAATTGTGTGTTCTTGTGTGTTCCGTGTGTTGCACCAACGAATTCCACGCTCGTGTGGGACCGGGTAGTTCTAGTGCCGAGTTTAAGACTCGACACCCGCCTTATTTTCATACCGGTATATGGAATCTTCTGTTATTCCATATCGGTCGGGGACCACTCCGTGGGCCCTCTTCGTCGATCTTATCTTCATTTATTTGTCACCGTATCTCTAATTATCCATTCCTTTATCATCTCGTATACCCGTAAGGTAAGTATACGACGGATACATTAGTGCTCCTATCACACTTAAATATGACACCTCTAGACCGAGAATTTCACTATCAACCATTGGAGGTCGAAAAGGATCTTGTTACCATCTAGTGATCTAAGAACCATTGGCATACTCAACGAGATGGGCTTTATCCATGCAAAATTGCTTTAACATTTTCTCCGTATAAGTTGCCCGATGCAAAAAAATCCCGTCTTTGAGATGTTCAATTTGTAACCTAAGACAAAAGTTACTCTTGCCCAAATCTTTCATTTCAAATTCCTTTTTCAAGCAATCCATTGCCTCACTGAGTGCTTGAGGTGTGCCAATTAAATTCAGATCATCAACGTATGTTGCTATTATCACAAATTCAGATCTAGATCTTATTATGAATATACAAGGAGAAATATATTCATTCTTGTACCCTTCTTTTATCAAATATTCACTAAGACGATTGTACCACATTCGTCTAGATTTTTCTAATTGACATAGGGATTTATCCAATTTGATTGAATATTGTTCTCGAGAACCTCCTCTATCCGGGAGTTTAAATCCTTGTGGGAGTTTCATATATATGTCACTATCAAGTGATCCATACAAGTATGCTATAACAACATCCATTAAACGCAAATCAAGATTATCTTTTATTGCCGGACTAATGAGATATCTAAATGTTGTTGCATCCATCACCGGTGTATGTCTCTTCATAATCAATCCTAGGTCTTTAGGGAAAATCCTTGAACAACTACTCGTGCATTATATCTTAATAATTTTTCCTATATCATTTATTTTTCGCACAAAGATCCATTTGTAACTCACGGGTTTAACACTATTCGGTGTACGAACCACGGGGCCAAAAACTTCTATTTTTGTGAGAGAATTCAATTGTTCTTGAATTGCGGCACTCCATTTTGGCCAATCTTTTCTTTGCATGCATTCCTCGACGGATCGAGGTTGTTGATCCTCTTTTTCATCCATAATTTCTAGCGTTAGATTATATGCAAATGCATCATTCATAATGACTTCATCACGGTTCCAAATTTTACGTCACATCACATAATTTAACGAGAGCTTATTTTCGAATGAATGTAACAACCTGATTTTTGGCCAATTTTAAATGCACCAAATAAATCATTTTATTTTATTCAAGAAAAATATTTTTAAAATCATTAGGGATTAAAACCTAAATTAGACCTATAGCAAATAACACATAGATTTTCTTAAAAATAAAATAATGAAGCTTGAAAACATGCTTGATTTCCTTTCATTGGATTGGCTTTTATTTTCCCTTTAATTTAATTTAATTAATTTGGATTTTATCAAATTTACTCGAATTGATTTAGAGTAAAATGGAGAAATAGGAAGAATAGAAAATAGAAAAAAGATTAAATCCTTCTCCAGGCCAACCTTTTCCCTTTCTTCCCCTTCGGCCCAGCCCACCGAAACCGGCCCCACCACCGTTATCTTCCTTGCGCGCGACGCTGCATGCGCCGCGCGTCGCTCGTGTCCACCGCACCGGCCCTTGGGGCCTCCTCCCCGCTCCCGCCGATCTCCCCGCAGCCCACGAACGCACCGCCAAGCCCGCCCGTGCCCCGACGCCGCCTCCGCCGTGGCCTCTCCCCCCTCCCTCCTTGTCTCCTCCGTGCGCCCGCCGCATGTCGAATCGCTCCGCGCCCGGGCCCCCGCGTCCGGTCGAGTGCACTAGCCGCTTGTCGGCTAGCCGTGCGCCATCGTGGCCACCCCCTCCTCCACCCGACCGCCTCCCTCTCCGTACCAGCCCCCCCCCCACCTCGTCCCGGCGCTCCACGGCCACGGCCGTCGTGGCCTACTGCCGCCACCACAACCATCGCCGCCCACAAAGCTCGCAAGCAAGATTCCGCCCTCCGGCCCCCTCTCTCCCCTCCTCCCTCCGCCTCACCACCCACCGTCGCCAACCCCCCCCCCCTCCCCTCTTCACCCTTTAGCGACCACACCGCCATAGCCCCCATCTACCCGAGCAGAGCCCTACCCTAGCTTCGCCGCTACACGACGCACCTTCCCGACTCTCCGTATGATTGATTCCGCCTTCATCCGACCCGTCCCACTCGCACGTGCACGGACGCGGCTGCTCCGACGAGCTCGCGCCATCGTCCCCGGCACCGCCGCACCCACACGACCCCACCATTGACTCCGCCTCGCCCGTAGACACCCCACTCGAATGCGCTTGTAGTCCGGCCCCTCCGTTCGGCCGCCGACGCTCACCTACCGTGTCACCGCACCAGCCACCGCCGCTCGCTGTCCGCCTCCCTCCACCGTCCGATCTAGACCCGATGGCCGGAAAGGGCGTACCCCTTCGCCCTATTTAAATCCTAGACGTTTGATCGGAGATCAACGCCCTACATTTTTCCATGCCATTACCTGTAGGAAAATAAATCCAAAAAATCCTATAAACCCTAGCTTTTATAAATAGCTCCCTGGCCTTTCCCAAAATTAGAAGTATTGATACATCTAGGACCAGGTTGGGGTTGGCCGAGGCCCAAGCAATTAAGATTGCCCGGACCCCAACAGTTCTTATGTACACCCACTCGGGGAAAGGCCCAATTTCCCTAAAAGACTAGTCCGATAGAGGAAGGGTGGCTCTCCCTTTTAAGGTGGTTTCCTCCTCCCAAGCTAAGCAAGGTGAGATTATTCGGAGGCTCACACGGTCGCCGCCCGACTACAAGCTGGGACACTTGGCCCATCTTGGTTACGTCTTTGCGAGCGGGTAATAATGGAAGATGTCCTCATCAAGTATGGCCCTGCATTTTACATAAAAGCCCTTGCCCGACCCAAAATACCCTTTTTACATTTTAGCCCTTCCACTTCTAGAAATTCACATAAATGCCCTCCCTTATATAGAAGCCATGTCCATTTTACAAAAAGAACCCAAGAACTTCCGATAGCCATAATTTTTCAAGCTGTAGCTCCGTTTCGAGTGATTCCGACGACGTTTGAATCGTCGTAACAAGCCCTAGCCCCTGGAGCCTTCCTCTCCACTCCATTTTATTTGGTTTTTGATTTTTATTATCTTTTCTCTATTACTTTATGTGACTATAGCTTACGTATCGTAACGCCATTTGTAGACGAGGAGAACCGGGAGCAGGAGCCCCGGGACCCGGACTATGAGGAAGACTTCAAGGACGCGTTAGGAGGCAAGCTCTATCTATTCCTTGATCACAAGTGCTCCTATTACTCTGCTAATCTTGCTCCTAATTAGAAAGCTTATTCTTACTATGCATTATTCCTTGCAATTATTTTACGAGAGACCTACTTGTTGTATGTTAATGTTCAAATCACTATAGATGTGAACATTAAACCCTTGATTGGCCATTTAGATCCTAGATCAACCTAGAAGTTATTGTTAACTTTGTTAACGGTAACGTTGTAGCATTGCTTAGGAACTGTTACTATTATCATCATACACCCCCTTTGCGGTGTATATTGATGGGTGACTGATAGATCAACTGTGTTAAGGTGAAGTTGGGTGGGAAATTACTGGCCATGGGTGAAACTCTTAGTACTGATGTAGAGTACTTGGTGTTTACGTGTATGTCCATTTGCTATGGACGAGCGTTTGCCCTGCCATATAAGGACCGGTTCTTCGGAACCTAAATTGGTGATTTAGTGTATAAACACATAACCTGTTATGGGCATGATTGAACACCAAACCTTAGGTTACATAGCAAGAAATTCCATCAGGTGTAGTAATTTACGGAGGTCTAGGGATCACTCTTCGTGAAGTCCGAGTACTTGGCACATTATGGTGGACGGTATGCCTTGGTGTCATATCCGTCGGATCCCTAGATATTCGTGGTGGACTTGTGGGCATGCCTAGTTGCGGTGGTAGCATTATGTGTTCCCTAGCTAAGAACATATAGCTTGTGGGTAAAGTGTACCAACCTCTACAGAGTGTATAAAACTATCCGAATGTCCATTATCACGGTATATTGACACAGACAAACCTTGAGGTCTCGTCGATTAGCCACAAATATTAAACCCTTGATGTTTGAGTGGGCGTCATTGTGCTCGTGTTTTGGAAAGGCTCAACTAAAATTATGGGAACCGTTGGGATTGATGAATATCTCCCCCGGGTCCAACCAACTAAAATTACAAATTGTTTTCCTCTTACAAAAACCCCTTTGAGTCTATAGTGAGCCCTTGCATTCGAGCTTTCCGCAAACCCTTACCCTACCTTGACTACAATCCTAAATGCATGTATTATATATCCTTGCTAGTGGTAGAGCTTGTTGAGTACCTTGTGTACTCACCCGTTGCTTAATCATTCGGACGAAGATGAAGATTACTACGAAGACAATGAGTAGGCCGCATCCTTCGCTCGAAGATCCCGAACATGAGATTCCTCGATTTGACCATCTTGATTCTTTGCTCCTTTTCTTTTTCGAGGATTCTTATCTTTGGAAACCAATGGTCCGACATGTTTTATTGCATGTTTTGATTCATTAGCAATCGATGTTTGTCTGTCTTGGACATTGATTTTTTCGAAGCATTAGCGGCTAGAATATAAGACTTTGTCACTCTTCTTGAGTCTCGTAAAAGCATCTAGCAAATTCTTCGCTAAACTTTGCAAATGAATTATCCTTTGCACTTCTTGTTTTGTACAAGGATCAAAGTGAGATAATGATAATTCATTCCAACTAATTTTTTTATTCAATTGCTTATTCTTTCCCCTTAATGTTGGGAAATTTGATTCATCAAAGTGTCAATCTATGAATCTTGTTGTAAATAAATCTCCCGCTGATGGTTCAAGATATTTTATAATTGAGGGGGACTCATACCCAACATATATTCCCAACCTTCTTTGAGGTCCCATTTTTTGCGCTTGGGTGGAGCAATTGGGACATATACAACGCACCCAAAAGTTCTTAAACTAATTTTAACGGGGAAGAGGAATGGTAACTTGATGGCCTAATACGAAGTAATGCTGCTGCATGTAAAATTGCATGACCCCGAGCAGACGTTGGGAGTGTTGACTTCATCGATAACGATCTTGCTATTAATTGCAGCCATTTAACGAATAGTCATTGCTGCTTTGTGAAGTAAAAATTCACCGGCATTGTCCAAGTGTATGGCTTTAATTGGATTATCTGGAAATTGTACTCGTACCTTGATAATTTGAGCCAACAATCATGCAAACGCTCGTAGATTAATAAGGACACATGTGACCATCTAGTTGATCCATCAATTAAGACCATCAAATATCTAAATGGTCCACTTGTTGGATTGTGATGGAAGCATTATCACTTTTCCTTGAGAGCATGAGATGCATGAGAAGTCATTTGATTGAAGAATCTTTTGGTTCTTCAATGTATGTCCACATAAACTATTCATATTTTTTCGCATCATTAGTGATCCGGGATGGCCTAACCGGTCATGCCAAATAATAAAATTATTGTGGGTGGTGCACCTTTGATCTACCACCATATATGATTCATTCTTGGTTAGCTTTGCATAGTATAATCCGGAAGGCAACTCTAGTAATTTTTCCAACACATACTTTTCCCCGAAGATATTTTTGTAATGCTGAGATATTCTATATTTTCTTCACACGTTGTCTCAACATGATAGCCATTTCAACGAATATCCTTAAAACTCAACAAGTTTCTTTCAGACTTTGGGGAATAAAGCGCCTCATTTATGTTTATTTTCGTCTCTGAAGGTAATGTTATTAAGGCTTTTCCCGAGCCCTCTATAAATTTGGCACTCCCGATATTGTTTTCACATATGCATCTCGCAACACAAGATGTGAAAAGTGTAATTTTCTTCTCAATATGGTATGTGTTGTACGATCGGCAACAATACAAATGTCAACTTTATGACCATGATCTTGAGCCAATTGTTTATCTATTAACTTCAAAATAAAAACATATGCATAAATACTATTGCAATGATAAATTGAATTTATTAAGAAATACAATGTTACATGCATCAAAACATAAACCATAAACTAAATTCATTATTCATAACGGAAAAACCGGTACACTTTATTCATTAAGTGGATAAACCACATTTATTGGTAGATGAAAAGAATAACTAGTAAAATTATTCTTGGGTGAAGAAATCAGAAACATCTAAATGAGTTGCATCATGGCTACCATGTCCTTCATAATTTGCCGCTTCCAAATTTTCACCATCAAAAATACCTTCACGTCTAGTGCTTTAAAAGTTTGTCTCTACTTTTATTTTTCTTCTCAAGAGATACTTGATAAAGATCAACAAGGTATTTTGGTGTGCGGCAATTTTGTGCCCAATGATTTCTTCCTGCACAATGATGGCATGCATTTTTAGTCATTTCA
The DNA here is from genome assembly GCA_031894775.1 of Chloris gayana. Lineage (NCBI taxonomy): Eukaryota > Viridiplantae > Streptophyta > Magnoliopsida > Poales > Poaceae > Chloris > Chloris gayana. The sequence continues at coordinate 733,229 of JAUNZO010004944.1, forward strand.
CCTTTTTCTTTTTCTCCCCTTTCTAGTCCCTTATGAGAACTAGCTGTGTTCTTGAAGTGAACACAATAATTCCCTCTACCACGACCATGTCCATATCCTGTTCCACGACCGCGGCCGTGCCCTCTAGTTTGATTATCATATTGTGTTGTATTTGACTCGGGAATGGACTTGACTCTATTGGACGAGATTCATGGTTCTTCATCAAAAGCTCATTATTTTGTTCAACCACTAGTAAGCAAGAAATAAATTCTGAATATTTCTTGAAACATTTCTCGCGATATTGCTGTTGAAGCAGCACATTTGAAGCATGAAATGTGGAGTATGTTTTTTCTAACATTTTCCTCATCAGTAATATTTTCTCCACATAGTAATAATCGTGTTGTAATGCTAAACATGGCTAATCTAAATTATATTCAGAAATAGATTTGAAGTCTTGTAACCTCAAATTCAACCAATCATGATGAGACTTAGGGAGAATCACTGTTTTCTTATGATCATACCTTTCTTTCAACTTGTTCCAAATAACAAGTGGATCTTCATCAATAAGGTATTCAGCCTTAAGACCTTCAGGGAGGTGACGGCATATAAAAGTCATTGCTTTGGCTTTCTCTTGATCGGATGCTTTATTTCCATCTATGATGGTGTCACCAAGCCCACTGGCATTCAAATGAATTTTAGTATCGAGCAGCCAAGACAAGTAGTTCTTGCTTAGTGATATACAAAGTCGTGATATCAAGCTTGGTGAGATTCAACATAACAAACTACAATATGTAAAGCCAAAAGTATAAATCATAGTATGAGAGTAAAAGCATATGAAATAAATCAGAATAATATATCTCACCTTGAAAAGGATACTATGATCATAATAAACAAGGTCTAATTCACGATAGTCCTAGAGGCGATCATGCTGATAATGTGTTAAATATAAATTGCTCTTTGGCTATCGTAAATCAGACTATGAATGTGGAGAACAAAATGAGAGAGCGGGAATACGATATTCTTTTATTCTCTTGTGTGTGTGATACGGACAATTCTCTCCTAATATATAGCTATCAAGAGAGTGAGAGAGTTATAAGAGTTACAAGACTTGATGTAAGAAGGTTATAACAATAATTTCTCAACTTGATGACATGGGGTTATGGACATCCACATAAATGAGTATTTTATAACACTTTTTAACTTGTGCTAGGCAAATGCACGTGATATGCAATATTGATGTAAGTCAAATGCATGTGCATAAATGAATTTGTAGCTCTAATCTGTATGAATGCATGATGGCCTCTCCACCCTTTATTTTTGGATAAAGTCCAAATTAGTCCCCTTAAAAGCCAAAGTCTGGATAACCCCCTAAACTATTGTTTGGTCCAGTTTACCCACCAAAATAGTTTTAGTTCAATTCACCCTTTAATTGAACTTATCTTTTTTTGTTTCTCCATGCACAAGTGGAATATTTCGTTAAAATTTTATGGGGTGGTAGTTTGTATCACGTTGCATGTCCAAAATTATATTTTTGAATTTTTTGTCATTATTTTTCATATACTTTTGTATTACCATATCAATATACTATTGAATTTTATTATCTATCCAAATAATGATAAAAAATTTCATAATGTATTTTTCTAACATACGTTACAAAGTGTTCTAGCACCCTATAAAATTTTATCTTAAAACTCCACTTATGTGTGAAGAAACAAAAAAGATAAATTATGTTGAACCAAATTACACTTTTTTGTGGTTAAACTGAACCAAATAGTAGTTTAGGGGTTATCCAGACTTTGTGTATACTTGAGGGGAGTAATTTTGAATTTCTCCTTTATTTTTCAACAAAATGAAACCGTGCATTAACTTTTGTGAATGGAAAATATAAACACATTGTTGTCTATTCAAAACTGCCCAAGGCAGGGATCTTGATTCTAGAAGGGGTACCATGAAATTAAATAAATATGGTTGGAAGGCCTAAATAGTACATAATGAGTGCGGATTTTATGTCAGCCACTTTGCCGAGGTCGGTGGTGCGCCGGGGGAGCACGGTGGCGTGGTCCGGCAGGGACTGCGGCGACGTGCGCCTTGTAGCAAGCTGGAGTAGGGAGCCCATGGCTTGGACGGACGGGAGACAATTGAATGCTGGGACGATCGGATGCTGGCTCTGGATCTCACGTGGCCACGTGGGGTTGCTGACGAGAGATAGAGAGCATTAACTGCATGATTGCATAGCACAGTTAATTGTTGTCTGCCAATATCGTCAGAACGCTCCAATTCGATGTCGTGAACTGTCCAGATTTTTGAAACATAATTACGGATGGACACCTGTAGCCTAGGATACAAAGGTTGTATTCATTTGGTCTAAACTTTAGAGCTGCCACGTAAAAAAGAATCTTACTATTTAAAAATACTAAATAAAATTTAATTATAAAATAAATTACAGGTTCCTAGACTAATTTATGAGACGAATCTAATAAAGTTAATTAAATCATGATTAAAAAATGGTTACTGTAGCATCACTTTAGCAAAACATAGATTAATTAAGCTTATTAGATTTATCTCAAAAATTAGTATCAATCTGTCGAAGGGTTTATCATTAAAATGATCGAAATACTCATAAATAGTAAGATTCTTTTTGATGTGACAGTGCTAAATTTTAGAGGGCAGGAAACGAACAAGGCCAAAGTAATATCTGAATAAGTAATTAAAAAATAAAAAGACCAGATTCTCACATGATTTCTGGATTGGCAACTGCCCTCTTAGAATACATATAACATGTTATATATTAATATGTAACCAATAGAAAATGATGATAGTAGCTTAGAGTATTAGACAAGGGTAAATTTAAAATTAGTTAACACAAGGAACAGGCCCCGCACACAAGGCAAGAGTTCACACCGCCACCTTCTAGCCCTAGGGCACACGTCGCTGCCAGCCTACCGCTACATGCTTGGTCCCCTCTCTCTCCTCGCCTTCGACGATCTAGCCGGTGGCTAGAAAGAGCGGGGTCTCCTCTCTCTAGTAGTAGTATTAGTTTGAGTCTTTGTTTAGTATTAGGGAGAATTGGTATCATAGCATCGAAAGATAGTCATATCCGGAAAATACCATCAAAAGTTGACCGCACCGTAAAATAGCATTGAAAGAAAAAAACGTTAACTGAAAATAGCATTCTGTCTAGTCAGCAGCAAACGCCGTGTACTTCGTCGATCTTCAGCCACGGCCGCACACGCCAGAAAAAAACAAGACCTGCTCTGCCCTCTCCCCAGATGGATCGAGTGCAACTAGATGTTGCACTGGCCAATGGCAGTGGCAGAGGAGACTATGCTCTGTACGACGCCTACTGGTTCCGCTACCTTATGCTCCTCCCGTTCCTGCTCCCACGTCCGCGCATACATCCTCGCTGCTGGAGTGCGTGGTGGATGCGGCACCGGCGGACGCGCTTTTGCAGCTGCAGCCGCTGCCAGACCGCATCAGGCGGCCCGAGGCGGCAGCGGCCCGGGCGGAGAGCGCATCGGTGCTGGAATTCGAGGTACACGCCGAGCTCGCCTCCATTGTGCCTGGCATGCGCCGGAAGCTCTCTACAGAGATGGAGCCCCTACTGGCCACAGTATTGTCTCCTCCCGCGTCGTCGTCGGTTGCTCGGGAGGTCGAGCTTGGCTGCGTCGATGAGGCCGTGGGACGAGGAGGAGGAGAGGGTCGAAGAGCTCGATGGGACAGCTCCTGGAGCTGCTTAGCCGCAGGTAGGGAAGAGGATTCTGAGGAAGGAGAGCGTTGAAGAGCACGGACGGCAGCGCGGCAGAGGAGCGGACGGTGTTAGCTACAAACGTGACAGAATGCTATTTTCAGTTAACGTTGCATTCTTTCGATGCTATTTTACAAAGCTAAGAACTTTTGATGGTATTTTCCGGATATGACGATCTTTAAATGCTATGAGACCAATTCTCCCTTAGATCTATCATGCTAAATTTTTTGGTGTTGGGATTTGGGTGTTCCCTTCTCCTCTTTGAGGAGGTTGAGATTGGGTGTCATTAGATTCATGACGTGTCTGGCGAGGGTCATAACGACGACGACGTCGGTAACCTTCGTAGCAAGACGACATGGAGACTTGTGTGTCTTGGCGGCAACGACGACGCTGAGACGATGTTGCTGTTGTGAAATAAACTTTTCCGACCCCTTCCCTGTTTCATCGTGGTTCGATCCGGCCACGATAAGGGTTAGTGGGATGAAATCTTCCTTTCATCCTACCAATGGAGATTTTGTCGATTCTCGTTCATCGAATTAAATCCATCTTCATAATGAGTTCGAAGACGGTGGATCTTGCGGCTTCAACAAAGTTTGGTGTCTCTTATTGATGGTTGAAAAGGATTTGGTTTTGATTCGGTTATTGCTTTTTGGCTTCCTCGATCGGAGAAGCGATGTTGAAGATGAGGAAAAGACTTAGATTTGTCCTTCATTTTTTGTTCATCTTTAAGAGTCCTGATGTAAGGGGTCTGTACCTATTTATATTTTAATAAAATCCCTTCAGTCGCAAAAAAAGTTAACACAAGGAACAATAGTAGCCTTCTGTCATAGAAGTGCTTTAGTGAGTTTTATTTTAGCACACTCTGTGGCCTATTGCTTGAAAAAAGAGGTATTTTCCTTTGGTGTCAGAAAAGTGCCTTAGGCTACCTATTATTTGTGTTGCATGTGTCTACATCAAGTGCAGAGTTTTTATTCATCAGTCGCTTAACATTGCTTGCGTATGTTTATCTAACTCGATAATGAAATCATAATAAAATCGTAGGCTTTCTTATATTCTATTTTGACATATATATGAAACAAATATGACCCGCTGACAAACCGAATACAATTTTCCTTCCTGGAACACAAATTTAACACACATGTGGTCAGTTGTGTCCCAACTCCCAATGTCTAATTGCACACGTTAAGACTCTGCACTGGGGAACGCTATATGTGCACGAACAGCGAAAAACCCACTGCACCGGGGTACCGGAAGGCGGACGCTACCGTCCCGGATAGCCTCTCACACGCCAAATCGGGCGGATATAGCGAGGAATGCTCTCTGCCAACGTGGCATAGGGCCCGCTGGCCATCACAACCGTCGCGTCGTCGAGAGATCGAATCGGAGAAAAGGGAGAGGGAGAGGCCGCTCGGGAGCCGCCGCCGAGAGGAGGAGCTACCGTCACTGGCGGCCATAGGGAACCCGTGAGGAGAAGCCGCCGCCTCCTCCATGCACTCCAGCGCCTGGATTCGACCGGCCGTGGTGGGAGGAGGCAGGCCCGAGGGAAGAAGGAGGGGCGCGGCCTTGATTAGACGACCAGTGCGGATAGTCTAATGTGCCTAACATGCGGCCCTTTGTGAATCATTTTTTGACTTTGCCCATGCAGCGTTAGAAACTCAAAAACTCAACGCAGCAACCAAAACTAGCAGATGAACACATGTGGAACACGAACCCACTTGCGCCACCTGCGCAACGCGCTTTATCTAGTTCTTAAAAAACAGCTGCAGACGCGGCTCTGCCCCACCAACCCCCAAAGCATTCTCTCATAAAAGGCTCAGCAGTCAGCACTCGCCAGTCGGCCACATCCATCTCTACACTCCTTGCTGCAATCATAGCATCGTTTCCGTCTATGGTCGTAGACTGCCTCCGCGACCTGTGCTCCTGCTGCCTGCCGCCTTCGTCCCCAACAAACTCCGACAAACCGATGGCCGCCGGCGACGAAGCCGCCATCACGCACCGCACGGTGGAGCTGAGCACCGGCGTGCGGATGCACGTGGCGGAGGCCGGCCCAGCGGGCGCGCCCACTATTCTGCTCCTCCACGGCTTCCCGGAGACGTGGTACACGTGGCGCCACCAGATCCCCGCGCTCGCCGCCGCGGGCTACCGCGCCGTGGCGCCCGACATGCGCGGGTACGGCGGCTCCAGCGTGCCCGACGGCGGGCCGGAGCAGTACACGGCGCTGCACATCGTCGGCGACCTGGTGGCGCTGCTTGACTTGCTTGGGGAGAAGCAGGTGTTCGTGGCCGCCCACGACTGGGGCGCGCTCACGGCATGGAGCCTGTGCCAGTTCCGGCCGGACCGGGTGCGCGCGCTCGTCGCGCTCAGCGTCGCCTACTCGCCGCGGAGCGCCGCCAGGAAGCCCGTGGATGGCCTGCGTGCGCTCTTCGGCGACGAGTACTACATCTGCAGGATCCAGGTAAGCCAGCACCGCGCAATAAAAGTACTTTTGCCATCGTCTTTCATTCTGTCGCTTGCTTACGGTCCCCATCTATCGTCAGTCACACATGCTCCTCATCTTACATCCTGGTGTTGCTCGCTGCGGATGAGGTTTTCCTCACTTAAATCAATCTGACTGACGTGTGGGTCAGCTTCCACAGATGACCCACATGCAGTCACTCAATGCCCAGTGACTTAAGTCAGGGGATCCGATTCGGCTTGCTGCGTGCCCCGTCTCTATCTTTCGTCAACGACCGTTCTCTAATTTGATTTTCCGGAAAAACGGCAATTGATTTGAACAAATCATTTATCCTACGTGTACTCTTGTTAACCACCAGTGGTGTTGTGCGCTGTACTTTGCTTCGTCCGTTCCTTTCACGCTTTAGCTTTTATTTATAGTTCCAGGTCTTCACTTTGATGACTTTATTATTCTAGACTCCGAGCGGGCACATGCCAATATTCCAGTAGCCACCGCTAAGCTTCCATCTCCATCCCTATCCTGTTCCCTTTTTTTAGTGGAGAATCCATTATCCATCCCGATCCGTTTCATATATAGTGATTGTAAGTTTACTTTTGTGAAACCTTATTAAGTCGCACTTGTACCCATTCGATAAACATATGTAGTCACACTTGTACCTGTTTCTTTGATTGCTGTTCTTTTCGATCTGATGAACCCAGAGCATGGTCTGCTTCTCCATTCTACGGCGCCAATGTATACTTGCCTACGCCCGTTTTAGGCCCTGTTCGTTTCCTGCGCTTCTAAAATTTAAGCACTGTCACATCAAAGAGAATCTTACTATTTAAAAATATTTCGATCAATTTAATGACAAAACCCTATTGACAGATTGGTACTAATTTTCGAGATGAATCTAATGAGCTTAATTAATTTATATTTTACTAAAGTGATGCTACAGTAACCGTCTTCTAATCATGACTTAATTAACCTCATTAGATTCGTCTCAGTAAATTAGTCTAGAAGCCTATAATTTATTTTATAATTGTATTTTATTTAGTGCTTCTTAAATAGTAAGATTCTTTTTGATGTGACAGCTATAAAGTTTAGACTCTAGGAAACGAACGCACCCTTATTCCTTCTGTTTTTTAATTGTCATTTTGTGTATTTTTGAAAGTGTGCTACATGACTTTTTTTTGTCTTCTTGCAAAGTTGCTACAGGACTCCTCGAATGTATACTTTGCTTACTCACCACTCCACCCGCAACTAAACACCAAAATTTTCAAACTTATTTGTCCCTACCGTCATTTATCATAGGGAAACCTGAAAGAATAAAAATCAGTTATGTAGGGCATCTTTATCCTGACCTTAGCTAAAAGGCACGTGGTAAAGTAGTTCCATCATATTCTCCGTTTATACTTTTTTTTTTTATTCCAGTTCTCCATCCGTGATCATCATCTATCCGTATTCTCTATATCCACTTCCTGGCAGCTTATTTCTTCTCTCTTCTGAACATGCTTGTAGTTGAGCTTCATAACATTTTGCTATCAATAACATTTTCCGGCATTTTATGTTGAAAAAAATAGAACTCAGACGTCAGTGTGAATTTGTCCTTACATTTATGTTTGTTGTCTTCTTTGCGTCCAAAAATACCTTAGTTTATGAGAGGTTTTCAGGTTCAAAATATGGCTATTATTTTTCCTCAACTAATGGTCATTAGTTGGATCTAACGGTGTAAATTAAATTTTAGAAGTTAATAACTATAGTATATACTTAGGAACAGCTAATGATTGTACCAATTATGTATGCACGTCTTCTTGCAAACCAAATGACGAATTTAGCAAGTACTAATGATATGGATATGATATATGTGCAGGAGCCTGGAGCGATTGAGGCAGAGTTCGCTCGCCTCGGCACGAAGCAGGTACTGAGGAAGTTCTTTAGTTACCGCAACCCCGGGCCTCTGTTCATCCCGAAGAGCGGCTGGGGCTCACCAGATGAGGAAATTACCTTGCCGAGCTGGGTAACGGCGGAGGACATCGACTACTACGCGTGTCAGTTTGACAAGACCGGCTTCACGGGGGCATTGAACTACTACCGTGCTCTGAACAGGTGAGGCTCCTCCCATAAGCCATAAATAAGGGTGTGGATTTTCTGCCCACGGCAACCGCTGCCCACCATCCATCCAACTGTTCAATTACTTACGATGCAGGTCAGAGTATAGATTGCCGTTAGCGGCGTTTAGCTAGCAGCACTTCCGTTTAGCGGGCCATGTAGTTAACGTGCTCTCTCTCTCGTATGCAACCCCACGTGATATGGAGAGCCAGCATCCAGCGCATGGTTAAAAAAACCGGTGAAAACCGGGTTATTCCTGTAACCGGGAAACCAGTCCCGGCCAGCCATGCGGTTTGACCGGTTAGCTGAAAAAAACGTAACTATTTACTGTAGCTAATTGGTTAACAGGCCGTTTTCCGGTTAATTGACTGGTTTTCTCGATTCAAAACCGGACCGATCAATCTGGTTTCGTGCCCCTTGGTCCAGCGGTGTCTCTCCTAGATGAGCTTATCATTTCCCCTCCGTCCAAGCCATGGGCTCCCTACTCTAGCTCGCTGCAACGGCGCTCTTCGCCATTGTCCCCTGCTGGACCGCGCCATCGTGCTCCAGCAGCCTCCACTAGTACAAAAACGTCCCGTAGCGGTGGAGGTAGAAAAGCCATAGCGGCGAAAAGAATGTCAACCGCCGGTAAAACACCGCTACAGGTGTTTCTAACGGCGGGTGACTTTATGGGCCGCCGCTACACAAATTTATAACGGCGGCCCAAGAAGCGGACCGCCGCTACATCCTTTTCCTCAGCCCAACCGGCCCACGTACATATATACGAAACCCTAGTTGAACTCCGCCTCCTGCTCCTTTCTCCCACCACGTCGCCTCCTCGCTCATTTCCCCCACCTCCTTTTCTCCGGTGGCCACGGCGAGCAGCGATCGGGCCGGGGCGGCGCGAGGGCCTCCACGGGCGGCGCAAGGGTGGCGGCTCGACGGGCGGCACGAGGGCCTCGACGGGCGGCGCAAGGGTGGCGGGCGGCGCGAGGACCAGCGGGCGCCACCTTGACGGGCGGCGCGGGACCCATGGCGTCGAAACGAGGTCCCGCCTCGACCTAGCGGCGGTGGCGCACCACGCGGATCCGAGGCCCCACCTCGACGGGCGGCGCGGGACCCATGGCGACGGATCCGGGTCCCTCCTCGACCCGGCGGTGATGGCGCGCTGCGCGGATCTAAGGCCCCTCCTCGACCCAATGGCGGCGCGGATCCGGGGCCCCTCCTCGACCCGGTGGCGGCGCGACGAGCGGATCCGGGCGCCGGCCCCTCCTCCAGGCGGTGACGGCGGCGGATCCGCCGCCCGCAGCGGCGGCGTTGCGAGGTGGGCCCGACTAGGGCTCACTTTTTTTGTTCTCGCAACTTGGTCCGTAGCAGCGGGTGGTTTCCGGATCTCGGCTGTGCGCCGCTGCGGATCATTATTTGTAATCGCGCACTCGTAGCGGCGGGTGGCTATACCCGCCGCTACGGTGAGTTTTCAACCGCCGCTATAGAAGGAGTTTGTGGTAGTGCTCGACGAAGGAGCCGTCGCTCGGCTAAGTGGTGTCCGTGCCCATAACGGATCAAACAAAACGGCGGCAAGCCAACAACGGTTGGGGTGATTCTAGTCCGACAGCTGGATGGGGCAGGGAGAGAGAAGTGACGCATGTTGTGCCTGCTGCACCTACGTAGCTCGCACGAGTGCTGCCACGGCCAGAGCCTATGCATGCCGTTGTTGCTTCAAGCGACACGTGGTGGAGGGAGCGAGGGGGTGCAAGAGACTGATGGCGACCGAGATATTCGTCGGGGATGGTAGTGCTAGGAATCGTCGTCGAGAGGCAGGTGCACGAGGTCTTCCACCGGAACAAAAAGAGAGGTAAGCCGCCGCCCGTGGCTGTCGCAACCGCTAGATGCCGCTCGCGCCGGCACCGCAGCCCCACCATTTGGAGGAGCTTTTATGACTGGACCACCAATCCCTCCTCTATTTATTGTTTCAAACACATTTAATGTCGTTGTTGCACGTTAATAAAAAGGTGGATGAGCACCTGTCGCCATAGGCATAAATAGTTTTCCCCGTAAATAATCTGGTCAAGCATTGTTTCCTGTGTAAATAATGTGGTCGAACATCACTTGATAACTTGCATAGAATATAACGACATGATCCAACTTTTCTGAAGGAGTACTCTTATTATTAAATGTGAAACCGGAGTATAGGGCTGAGGGAGATTATCCCTATATTATATAGTTGTAGCTGCCTAGCTACATTAACATAGTAATTTGTTGAGCATAACCCTACAATGGATGCAAACAAGACAAGAGATGCAGTAATATAGTTCGTAAAGCACACAGAGATAACAAATATCTTTGTCGGGGACCTACGGTGTTAACGACGGTGGAGTACGATGTATGACCGCGACGCTGATATCTTTCGGTGGCCTTCTTTGTGCACACCGTTGACTTGTCGACAGTCTCTCTGACTGCCTCCACGGATTTGACACTTGAGGTTGAAGAGCTTGAAGCCGTAGATCTCGTATATGCTTTATCGGGCTCAAGCAAACTTGGACATACACCACATCGTTGAATATGAGGAACTCTAACAATGACCTCGAGGACCATCGAAGTTCAACCCGGATGACAGAGATCATAGTATGGCTAATTCTGTGATTAGTGGTGAACCAATAATGTACTACACTTGTTACCTTGTTTTGATAGCATGTTGGAGCGTAGGGTGGGAATCCGGTGGCTGCACCGGCTATGGGAGGTGTAGATCTATGCTTCTCGGGATCGACATGCGAGAGTGCAGATCCGGACTCCCAACAAGCATCGTGGAGGTGTGGGGGCTTGCCTCGTCGGCACCATATCGGCAACAGCAACCTCGCCATCCGGAGAGACCAACTCGGAGGGGAAGGGGGAGGGGTCTCCCTCGCTTGCACTAGTGGCCTGCGTGGCGGGTGTTATTCTACGGCGTCTCTCGGGTAGATGTCCCTATAGACCCGAAGGGCAGCGAGGGAGTTCGATCGGAGGGAGAGTCACCGGATATGGGCTTGCGGGTGGGTCCGGCGGGGTGGATGGTGAGAAGGTGGAAGTGGTGGCGGCGGGCGGGCAGGGGTTTGGGGAGGAAAGCGAGGATTGGGTGGGTGATGCCGGACTTGGTGCGTGAGACGTGTTGATCCATTGCAACTTGGGAGGTTGGTCCGGTGCCGACAGAGGGAGGATGCAAAAATGGCGAAATGGGCTGGATCCGGGCCCGCCGCCTTCGGATCCGACACTAAGGACCGGAGATCTTGCGGCAAACAACCGGGTTCCGACGTCAAGGACGACGGTGGCGACGGATGACGGTGTGTGGGGGGGTGAGGAGGAGGGAATTTATTTTATTGGATCTCACCTACGACTCGGTTGACGGGCGGCGAGCGGGAGCTCTCCACCGGTGGTGAGGATGGTGGCGATGTCGACTACCGCCTAGTGGCGGAGTTTATTGCGGCATATTGCCAACAACGCAAAAACCTAAAAGAAGACTAGAGGAAGCCTAAAGGTACTAGAGGAACGAAGTTGGGGGGGGGTGAGGAGGAGGGAATTTATTTTATTGGATCTCACCTACGACTGGTTGACGGGCGGCGAGCGGGAGCTCTCCACCGGTGGTGAGGATGGTGGCGATGTCGACTACCAGCTAGTGGCGGAGTTTATTGCGGCATATTGCCAACAACGCAAAAACCTAAAAGAAGACTAGAGGAAGCCTAAAGGTACTAGAGGAACGAAGTTGGGGGGGGGGGTGAGGAGGGAGAGGGGCCTAGAAGCGGCGGCATCGAAAGGGGCTAGAGTTCGCGGGAGCTTTCGAGAGGACTCCACGTTCCTCAAGGATCTACTAGAAAGTTGATGTCGACGTGATCCTTCAGAACAACTATGGCCATGGACCTATATTAAACTATATGTAACCAACTAAAAATACTGATGAACTTGTTGTTTGACCTTGAGAACGTCACCTTTTCTTTTAACTATAGGTAGTACTGTCAGAATTACTTTAACCAAAAATATTATTGATATGTGTACATTTTTATTTTGTTCCTACAAAATTTGATATACTCCACTTCATGGGCTGAAGCTCAACAACTTCATAACGTCGTTACTGTTTAATTAACCACTGTGTATTTGATTATTGTTCAGGATAATTAATCAATGTATTTGCTTCTTGTTCAGGACATGGGAGCTGACGTCTCCATGGAATTTAGCTGAGATCAAGGTACCAGTTAAATTCATCATCGGAGACATAGATTTGACGTATCATACCCCAGGCATACAAGATTTCATTCACAAGGGTGGCTTCAAGAAATTTGTTCCACTTCTTGATGATGTTGTCGTCATGAAAGATGTTGGGCACTTTACCAATGAAGAGAAACCAGAGGAAGTTAGTGGTCATATAATCAGCTTCATAAACAAATTCAATTGATATAAATTGCTTAATTTGTCCCTGGCGCCGTGGAGTGAGCTCTGAATGATATATGCTCAATAGAACAATCCATTTCCAATCTATGTCGTCAATACAATCTGGTGCTGTGTTCTCTCAAGACTTGGACATTTAGTTCGATTGCTTGTACGAATAGGTATGTAAGATCATTTTCATTGAGTGTTGTGTGTATAATTTATTTGATGAATCTTGTAATATACATGTTTACTCTGTATGCTTGTTTCTTAGACTACAGAATTGAATTACTTGGTTTTCATGATCTCGTGTAGCATCATATTAAGGTAATATGTCAGTGTATATTTTTTACTTTATATATTTTTTTCTGGAACATCCAGAAGGTCTTCTGCGTACCTTTCCATTAATAGAAGAAGAAAAAGGTGTACAGAACACATCAAAAATAAAAACACAAACACACCTATCTCCCCAAAAGGGGAGAACAGTTACAGATTACTCACGCGCCTGTGCTAAGTAAGTTTGCCACCCAATCCGGTAGTGTTCAGTCCACTCCTTGATCAGCAGGTGAGGCCGCTAGGGCTCTGCACAAGCCAAATTCCACCAATTCCTCTCACTGCCTGCTAGGATTACAGCAGTGGTGAGGTTTGGCTCCCTTCATTGAAAACGCAATCATTCCGATGGCTCAGCACACCACACACGCTACTCTAGCCAACTTTTTCCTTTTAGAAAAGAGAGAGTAAATCTCTATTCCAACTTCTGCATTGACAGATGTATTTTACTATTCAAAATTAAGGACAAGCTAAAAGGCTCCACACCCCAGCTTGTTTACAGTTTCATTCTCATATTGCGTTATATGTTGATGTTACTCCTCCAGTTGAATGGGACTGATTCATTCCTCCCAAAGCGAATGCTACAATCCTGTTCCTCTCGGATCATCCACCACTCCTGTTGAATACGACCCGGTTGCTCATATATATGCGGAAAACATTTCATTCATGCTCTGCTCTCAGCTCCACGGAATACCACGCGCACAAACACATATCCGCCTACCTCGCGCCGTCCTTCCCAGTGCTCCGAGCCCACTTATGAACATATGCCCACCAGCGACCAAATCATCAAGGACGGCAGCCGGCGTTGCTGCCGCTGCCTGCTGTACGGGTTCCTCTCGGGTTCCGCCTGCGTGTGACCGAGAGGAAGAAGACTCACATGAGTTTTTTGCAATTTTGCATTTAGGTCCCTCTCCTTCCATAAAATCTTGCCTCTCAACCTCTTGGTGCGCCTATAGGCCTGGTCCACAAACCCGTGGACCCGATCCACGAATTTCTCACACAAAAATAATTCCAAAAATCATAGGAAAATTACAGGCCCTACCCTTTCACACTTAAGTCCTTGATCTTTCTTCCTATTATGTTTAGGTCCCTAGATTTTTATAGAAAGACCCTCGAACTTTCTACAAATTATCTTTTTTGTCCTTAACATTTTACACAAAGCCCCTCCATACTTATATGTAATTACAAATAGGTCCCTATGACCTTAAGTATTAACATGATGGTCCCTACATTTCCGAAACTCGTATCTTTCGATCCGGAACTCCGTTTCGGACGATTATTATGCTCACGCGATCGTCCCAACATGAGGAATCCTTTACCAACCATCGTACTCTCTCTCTCTCTCTCTCTCTCTCTGCTCCCCCGCGCTTGCCCCCTTAATCTTATATCTCCTTCGTCCGAACTCTGTTTCGTTGATTCTTCCGCCGTTGAACTTCCGAGTTCCAACGTATTCAAGCCCAATCCCCATAACCCGCATCTTGTCCTCCTAGACTCCGATCTATCCACATCCCCTACCAGTATACATCAAACCTTCCGATCTAGATGGAGTTTCAATTGGAGTTTGATTGTTTTCTTATTTATTTTATTTTATTTTCGCATTAAGTTCACGTACCATAGAGGCAGAGAATCCGATGGAACCCCAAGTCGGAGACGACGCTCGAAGGCTCGAGTCTCAAGACGAATTCTAACGCCAAGCCGAGTAACAACGTGAGGCATGACTTTTAAGGATATAGCGTTGCCGTGTAAGCTCGTACTATCCATTGACCATATTTATCCTATGAAAAGTATTATAGAACCTATTTAAGGCCTACTCTATTCCGTATACTCTTTTGAGTACTATTGATTGCTTTGCATGAAATACTACCTACCACTTATACCGACATTAGATGCCTAATGTACGACATAGAGCTATGTTTAGATGCTCTTAGGAACCTTGCGATGACACTCATCACCACACCATACCATATATCTCTTTTACGAAAATCTGTGAAATGTGTTTGGTGGTGTGCGTGTAAATGGATGGGTGTTAGACCAACCGTGTTAAGATGAAGTTGAGTGAGAATTACCGGTCGTAGGTGAAACTCCCTAGTATTGGTGCACAGTACTTGGTGTTTAGGTGTTTCGGTGTAGGTCCACTTGTCGTGGATGAGTGTTTGCCCCGCCATATAAAGACCGGTTCATTAGACCCTAAATTGGTGATTTAGTATACAACCACGTAACCTATTATGGGCAGGATCGATACCAAACCTTAGGTTATGTAGCAAGTAAGTTCCGTTAGGTGTAGTATATAAGGACCTCTAGGGTCGTTAGTGATAATGGTGAAGTTCAAGTACTTGCCAATATATAAGAATGGTGGACGGTATGCCTAGGTGTCATACTTGTCGGACCCCTGGACTTCGTGGTGGAATTGTGGGCGTGCCTAGTTGCGGTGGAGCCGTTATGTACTTACTTGCCAAGAGTGCATAGCTTGTGGATAAAATGTACCAACCTTTGCAGAGTGTATAATTATCCAAATGTCCGTTGTCACGGTATATTGACACATCAAACCTTGAGTTCACATCGATTAGCCACATAATAATCTCCTTGACATGTGAGTGGGCATAGCGATACCCGTGTTTTTGGAAAGTGTTAGGTGTGGATAGTGGAGATCCATCCTCGTTAAAAACTTCAAGAACTAGTGAGAATGATTTATGCTCTCCCGGGGCATACCAACTAAAATATTGACATATCCCTCTTTCCTTGATATCTATTCTTAGTGAACCCACATGCCGAGTCGCTAGCGCAAATATCAACTCCCTTGCATGCATCCTTGCTACAATCTCAATGCATGATTATACCCTTGAGTAGTGTTAGGGCTTGCTGAGTATCCTTGAGAGCGATCCTAGATATATTACTAATTCAATCTAAACCATAGCACCCGCTCTATCATAGGACAAGTCAACTCCAATAGAGCCAAATAGGACAAGCCAACGATACTATTACGAATGCTAGAGAACAGATTGAATCGAGAGTATATCTTAACCATGACTCGAGTAGCCCGATCGACCGTCTACTAAAGCACTAGCATCAACAACGTAACGAAACTAGACAAGTCAACTAAATCGAACAGACAAGACGCAACAACTACCCCAAGTCACCGATACCCATAACTAAAGGTTCCGACCGATCGAAACTACCGGATAACTAGCAGCTTACATTGATTATAGCACTGACAAGTCCGAGACAGACCGAGCCACTGGATCGTTATTCCCAAGGTGTTGTTTAAGCGGACACAAGCTAATACAACAACAGACGGGATTCAAATATTACATAGCTGAAATTATCATCATTCACATCGTAGTTTATTGCAGTGGAAAATAAACAAGTTCAATTCTAAAAATATAGAAGCGGAAGCGGAAATTAACGTCTAAAAATATACATTTCGATGATACATGCCATGGTGATTAATTCGAGCCCATACAAATTATCACTTAGCCAAACACAATCACGGCGGTAAGGCTAGGCTTCCCGGTGAGAAGACCAACTCTCTAGGATCCTGGAAGTCCTAGGGTAGTATACCAACAAGCAACTCATATGTATCATCTCGTATTACTTGAAAAATAACATAGGCACAAAGCTTGAGCAACTAAAGCTCAACAAGATCGACCCGTCAAATGGTTCACGTAACCAACTCCTAGACATACAAGACTCGGAGGAGTGTGCTGATTTTCAAGGTATAAAACAACGACTAAGCAGTGGATCCTTACTTTCAATATTATTGTCAGGTTCATTATTAAGTAAATGAAGACAAGTGATTATGCAAGCTGAAAATA
Source organism: Chloris gayana (assembly GCA_031894775.1). Classification (NCBI taxonomy): domain Eukaryota; kingdom Viridiplantae; phylum Streptophyta; class Magnoliopsida; order Poales; family Poaceae; genus Chloris; species Chloris gayana. The sequence goes on from JAUNZO010004944.1 coordinate 750,012, forward strand.
AATACTCCCTCCATTCTTAAATTGTTTATATTGTTGACTTTTTCATTATGTTTGATCGTTCGTCTTATTCAAAATATTTTAAGAATTGTCAAATATTTTATTATAATTCATTTTATCACTAAAGAAAGTTGAAACATGACTTATGCTTTTACATATTTGAGAAAATATTTTGAATAAGACGAATGGTCAAATATAACGAAAAAAGTCAAGGGTGTGAACAATTTAAAAATGGAGGGAGTATGAGTGTAGCATAAATATCTTCGGAGTAATTTCAACAAGTAATAATAATCAAACAAGTACCATATTAGAATTTAAATTCAAGTTATTGACTATGATGTGACTCAGTGAACAAGCGGTACTAATTACTGCAAGGGACAAGTGATACGTATCAATTTACACCAGCTTGGAAAAACCCAAAAGCACACGACATACGCATCATTTAAGAACACGTATATCAACCTTTCACAAAGGTATCATTCAAGCGGGAAGGGTTCCGGACTTCCAAAGTGGCCAATAACTCATCGGTAACGTCGTGAGCATACTACCCACTCCTTGCGTGGGCACAACGACCGAAAATCTGGGTAGTCTTCCATAGTACAACATCTAGTGCTACATCAGCTTACTAGTCCCCAATAAAACTAGCATGTACTCGGTATAGTTCAAGACTTTCCCGAAGGGACCAACAACAAGACGGTCCTTAACCAACACAGACGGGGTACAACCTTGCAAACCATGCCCTCGCAAGGCACATGTGCTTGCCCTTTCCTCTATGGGGCCCGTCCGGTCTTAACTTTTAATTGTTTACACGAACGATCCGCTACCTTACGAGACAAGCCCTATCCAGACCCTTGCCTTCGCTCTTTCCCGAATAGACTCGTTCGGTCTTCATTTAATTAATCATGTGATTAACAACTTGTTCTACTAACATTGAGTAATTAACCTTGTGTACCGTTGATCCTAGAATTAATGATAGCAAATATTCTAGTAGGCTAACTATACTCGGTATAACATCTAACATAGGATTCATCCGGGGAACTATGCAAGTGGGTTTTCCTCCAATTTCTAGACTTAATGCACAATACATCCTAGACAAGTCTAGCAATTGTGATACTAAAAATAAAAACATTAAAACTGCGAGGATGCACCGGAGCTTGCCCGGAGATACTACAACAATGTTAGGGTCTTCTCGGTGTCGGTCTTGATTAAGAGGTATATCCTTCCGAAGATTCTCGATCGGCACTTCAACGTTGCCTATATTGAAGCGATATGTCAACATCGATGAATGCAAAGACATGCAAGCAATATGTATGATGCCGATGTATGAATGATACACTTCAATAACAGGAATATTTGTTACATGAGATGGTTCTTGAAGACATATGCATGAATGTAAATTTATTTTAACGTTCTTCCTTTATTGGCATCTATAAGGGAAACTACTTAACTTAGCAATTAAAGATATTAATTCACATGAAAACTTGTGCAAGGTTTCTGTACATATGCGATATACAGGTGATATATGCATGGAATACCAAAATGATAAGCAAGTTTCATGATTTTATGAAGAAGGGACAAATTTTGGAATTTAATACAAGGGTTTCAACTAACATAAATTTCTATGAAATTCTAGAGTGCATATATGAACATAAAGAAAAACAGGGTGATACTACATGCAACTAGTGACATTTATGCTCAGGTAGAATATTCAATCGATGCATACATTAAATATTAGGAAATAAATATGCTAAACTAAGAATTAACCATATAAAACTATACAAGCAGAAACATGATGAGTTTGGTGCACAATATGAAAGAGAATAACAAGAGGAGCCCAAACAATTTTAGTTTGAAATTTTATCACATTTAGATAAAAAAAGATATGAATTAATTATGATTTACAACCTCCTATTTATTCTGGAAAAAACTATGCAACATAAATGATGTTCATCCACACCATTGGATAGATCTAGGCATAAGGAATCCAACAAAATTGGTTTCACTCAATTTGGAGTTCTAAAACAGGAGATATGATTTTTATTTTAATTTTATTCAAAGTTGTGCCATAATTATGAGATTGGCATTCTGATTTTTGAAACTGTTCAGCCGCGCTGGCAGCCACACAGAGGGTCACTAGGTTGCAGATTAGGTGTGGCCACAGCCATTCGGGATCCATCGCTTGTGAGCGCGGGTGTAGCTCGCCGGCGTTGGGCGGCACGCAGCGGAGGGAGCTGCCGGGGCTGGCCAAAGCTCGACGGGGAGTCCACCAGGGTGTAGCTCACGAGCTAGTGGACCGAGCGGAAGGGGTCCAGAGGACGGAGGCTCACCGGAGAAAGGATGCCAGCGGCAATGGCGGAAGGCGCGGCTTCAGCGGTGGCACGAGCTTGAACGGAGGGGTGAGATGGTCGTCTTGTTGGTCCTTGAGCATCAGCAGAGCATGTTGAACACCGTCATGGGGTTGGAGTCGAAGGAGGAACCGTCGAGTGTGATGTCGTCATGGGGGTCGATGGCGGCCGGAGAACATCGGCCGGGGAAAATGGCGAGAAACAGAAGGAGAGTGAGTCAATAAGATGTTGGGGAACTTCACGCACATCCCAGGACCTGAAATGGAGGATGGAACTCACTGGTGGTGGTGAATTTGGTCACATCAAGAGTGGGGTCGATAATGGCATCACAGGGGAAAACTTCAAAATGCTTTGCGCTCACTCAAAGAAATGGGATACAGTTTGCTCTGGAGGCTGAAGCGGCTAACGACGCATCCATGGAGTTGCGGAGCTTGGGCCGGAGTGCAGCAGAGCGACGGTGCGACGAGGGGGGAGGGGGAGGTAGTGCGACAATGGCGACCGGGTTCCGTGGCTCTCTGTTTGGGCGCCTAGAGAGGGAGAGAGCTGAGAGTGTGGTGACTGAGTGAGAGAGAGGGAGTGGTGCGCGGTGCTGGTGCCGAGGTGCTGGGGACTCGGGCAGAGAGGGAGTGCCACGGAGGGGGCAGCTGGCGTCGATCTTCTGCCATGGTCGACCAGGAGAGGAAGAAAGAAAGAGAGAGAATGACAGGTGGGACCCAGGGAATATTGCAGCGGAATTTTTCCAATTTATGTTTGTGGTTTTTCCTCAAATGCTGGGCCATAGAAAAATAGCTCCAGTGCTAAAATATTCCAAATAAAATACCAATGTGTAGTATTCATCTTGGAAGACACATTCACGAGGAGTTTATGTCCAAACGCTTTTTGGTTGAATATCTATAATTCATTAGAAAGGGATAAAACTTAATATTGTCGAATTGTTTTAGGGAGTTCTGGTTGTCCAAAAGACATGGGACTTTTTCCTAGATTTTTCATTTGTTCTCCTCTACAACTTATATTTTATCCAAGGGCAATTGTTATATGAAACATTTGACTCGTAGTTCAATCCAATATGAATTTGTTTGAATTTGAAATTCAAATCACTATGCATTTGATAAAAAAATTTATATTGAGGCTCTACAAGGTTAGGAGATAATTGTAGAATTTTTAGTTTAGAGGTTCGAGACACCGAGGGTGTCATAGCCCTCACTCCTTATGGAATCTCGTCGCGAGATTAAAGTCAAACTAGAGGAAGGTTAACGTGTCATGCAAAAATCTAGGGTAATGGGTATGCAAGAAGTGTGTTGATTCTCAGGTTGCTTCATCTTTCGAACGATTATCCCATTGGACTTTATGAAATTTGATTGCTCGCTTCCGAGTGACTCGATCCTTTTCATCCAATATTTCCACCGGATGCTCGTAATAGGATAGGTCGAGTTGCAAGCGTGAATAATCATCAAAGATAACATCCACAGATGACTTGAGACATTTCTTCAGCTTGAGACACGTGAAAGATGTCATGCACACCCGATAGCTTAATCGGCAATTCTAACTTGTATGTTGTCGGTCCACATTTTTCGATTATCTTGAATGGACCGATATAGCGGGGAGCTAATTTTCCTTTGACTCCAAACCGCAGAATACCTTTCATAGGTGATACCCGAAGATAGACATGGCACCCTTTTCAAAAGTTAGGGGCCGACGTCTTTTATTCACATACATTTCTTGCTGTTCTTTTGCAGCTCTCAAATTTAATCGAATAATGCGAACCTTTTCTTCGGCTTGCAGCACAAGATCAGGTCCAAAAGTGACTCTTTCTCCTGGTTCGGACCAATTGAGTGGAGTTCTACAGCTGCGACCATATCCTGCCTCAAATGGAGACATTCATGCGCTCTCTTGATAACTGTTGTTATAAGAAAATTCAGCGAGAGGCAAATGTTCATACCAATTATCACCATGTGTCAAAGCATAGGCCCTAAGCATGTCCTCCAATATTTGATTCACACGCTCAGTTTGTCCATCGGTGGCAAGGTGATACGCTGAACTGCGAATTAACTTGGTGTCCAATGATGCATGTGGTTGTTCCCAAAATCATGCCACAAATTGAGAACTATGATCTGAAATTATCGTCTTCGGTACACCATGCAAGCACAATATTCTGAACATGTAAAGTTCAGCATATTGATGAACTGTATAGCAAGTGTTGACCGGTATAAAGTGAGCCAATTTTGTAACTCGATCAACAATAACCCAAATGGAGTCATGTTTCCGAAAGGTGCGAGGAAGACCGACAATAAAATCCATACCGATGTCATCCCATTTCCACTCGGGAATGCTTAACGGTTGTAACAAGCTGGCTTTCTTCAAATAATCAGCCCTAGTGCATGGACATGTGTCACATTCCGTGACATAACGAGCGACTTCCCGCTTTATCCTAGTCCACCAAAAATTTTCTTTTAGCCCTTGGTACATCTTGTTGCTACCTGGGTGAACTGAATATTTTGATTGATGAGCTTCGTCCAAAATTTAGCGATGCAACTCAAAATTTTCGGGGACTATCAAGAGGTTATTGAACCATAGAACATTGTTGGTATCTTGCTGAAAACAAGCAGCTTTGCCATCCTTAATTTTCTATCGGATGTGAGCTATGTCTAGATCATGTTTCTGGGCAGCGATCACTTCATCTCGGACAGTAGAATGTATAGCCAAATTATGTATGGCTGCAACGGGTGAAATATGAATACTTGATTCATCGGTTGGTACACCCTTGCTGTTGTCCTCAGGTTGCAAATTCAGATTGTTGCAATTTCGATTTAGTGCATCGGCTACACCCCTAGCTTTACCGGGGTGGTAAAGAATTTCCAACTCGTAGTCTTTAATTAGCTCGAGCCATCTGTGGTGCCGCATGTTCAAATCAGATTGTGTGAAGAAATATTTGAGGCTCTTATGACCTGTGTAAACATGCACAAGATTTCCCAACAAATAATGCCGCCATATTTTCAGTGCAAGAACCACTGCGGCTAACTCCAAATCATGAGTTGGGTAATGCTCTTCATGCTTGCGCAATTGATGAGATGTATAAGCAATGACACAGCCTTCTTGCATCAGCACACAACCAAGTCCTGTTCTAGAAGCATCACAATATACATCGAAAGATTTCGTGATATCGGGTTGAGCCAAAACCGAGGCGGTGGTTAACAACTTCTTAAAATTCTGAAAAGCCTCTTCACCTTGTTGGTTCCAATCAAACTTCACATTATTTTGCAGAAGCTTGGTGATAGGTTTTGCCAACCGAGAAAAGTTAGGAATGAACCATCGATAATATCCAGCTACCCCGAGAAAGCTACGGACTTGAGAGACTATTTTTGGCGGCTTGCAATTCAGCACATCTTGAACTTTTTCGGGGTCAACTGAGATACGCTCGGCTGAAACCACATGACCAAGGAATGGTACTTGTTCCAACCAAAATTCACACTTGCTGAATTTGGCATATAGCTTGTGATCACGCAGTCATTGCAACACAATACAAAGATGTTCTGCGTGATCTTCTTTGGACTTCCTAAACTTTCCAACAAGTACTTAGATTCCTCCATAGCATATGTAAAACTAAAATTATGAATTTTGTATGGTGAGGTACAGAATCTGTCAACATCCTGACTGGACAGAGAAGTAGTCATGATTCATTGACAGATTTGAGCAACTTCCATGCCAAATCATGGGAACCTCATCATACCAAAGTTATAAAGGGATAGAAGATCCTTCCAACGGCTACTCATGGAAAAATTTGCACCATCTAGAACGAAAGATATGAATTATTTACCAACAGGAGTCAAAATCAACGACTATGGGGAACATATTTCAAAGATTTCAAATTTGAGGCATTTCTCAACATGGTTGAGCTTTGACAGGAGTTGTAAAATCATGAGGACTTCCAACACTTTCCAGAACGTATTTGTATGCCTCCAAATTCAAAAGGATCAAATAGATATTAATTTTTAACTCGGCCTCAGTGTCGCACATGCTTGCAGAATGAACAGAATGAACTGTCCAACTCGTTTGACATATTTGGAGAAATTTTGAATACGAAACTTGTAGAAAATTTCGAAACCTTTCCAGAGAGTATGATCCCAAAGTTTCACTACATTTAGGAAAGAATCTATGATTTTCCTTTGAAAGATCAGGACATATTCATTGCCGATTTCAAAGATTGTGCTCTAGATTTTTTTCTTAAGTCAATTTTAACAACTTGAGTATTTCAAAACATACACAAAACATCCTGAAGGTTGAAAAGGGAACAAGGCAAATATTAATTCAGTTATTTGTATGTCATGCCATGATGCAAGTTAATTATTTATCCTAGTCGTTCCTCACCAAACGAAAAAGAAATATTTTCACCGTCTCAACGGTGTACGAACAATGGTGGCGACCCACACTCAACCACGTAAGTCAATCGAATTATCGACACTTACGCTAACATAGTTATGTACCTACGTAAGATTCATTTCATAAACAATACATCAAATATAAAAGAAACTTCAAAAATAAGCACAGTTCTACTAGTAACGACTCATGTAAAAGGATCGCCTCGGGGTAGCCATCGGTGTCACATATTATCCGTCCGCGGGCATGGACCGCTAATTTAAATTGCAAACAAACCCGAGCTAAAGCCGTAGATGCAAGTATTTAAACAAACATAACCCAGCGTTAGCTTTGCCACCAACTCTAACACCCTTATATATATTTGGGCATATACTAACGTATTCCTCACCATATTTACGTCGTAGTTTTCAAAAATATGTCATAATTGTTGTATTATCCCGAAACAGGCTTCGATGCCAGCTGAGACAGACCGACCCACGGATCGTGATTCCTGAGGTGTTGTTTAAGCAAACACAGGATAAGACAACAACAGACGGGGTTCAAATATTACATAGCTGAAATTATCATCATTTTACATCGAGTTTAGTGCAGCAGAAAATAAACAAGTTCAATTCTAAAAATACGGAAGTGAAAGCAGAAATTAACGTTTTAAAATATACATCTCGACGATACATGCGATGGTGCTTAATCCGAGGCTATGCAGATTATCACTTAGCCAATCACAATCACAGCAGCAAGGCTAGGCTTCCCATTGAGAAGACCAGCCCCGTGATATCCGGAAGTCCTAGGGCAGTATACCAACAGGCAACTCATATGCATCATCTCGTATTACCTGAAAAATAACATAGGCACAAAGCTTGAGTAACTAAAGCTCAACAAGATCGACCCATCAAATGGTTCACGTAACCGACTCCTAGACATGCAAGGCTCGGAGGAGTGTGCTGATTTTCAGGTTATAAAATAGCGACTAAGTAGTGGATCCTTACTTTCACTATTATTGCCAGGTTCATTATTAAGTAAATGAATACATTGATCATGCAAGCTGAAGATAAATGCAAGTGTAGCATAAATATCTTCAGCAGTAATGTCAGCAGTAATAATAATCAAACAATTACCATATTAGCATTTAAATTTAAGTTATTAACTACGATGTGATTGAGTGAACAAGCGGGTACTCATTATCTGCGAGAGACAGTGATACATATCAATTTACATCAGCTGGGAAAGACCCAAAACGCACACGACATACGTATTATTTAAGCACTTGTATATCAACCTTTCCCAAAGGTGTCATTCAATCGGGAAGGGTTCCGGACTTTCAAAGTGGCCAGCAGCTCATCGGTAACGTCGTGAGCATGCTACCCGAGTCCTTGCGCGGACACAACGACCGAAAAACTGGATACAACATCTAGTGCTACATCAGCTTACTAGTCCCCAATAAAACTAGCATGTACTCGGTACAGTTCAAGACTTGTCCGAAGGTGCCAACAACAATACGGTCCTTAACCGACATAGACGGGGCTACAACCTTGCAAACCATGCCATCGCAAGGCACATGTGCTTGCCCATTCCTCTATGGGGCCCGTCCGGTCTCAACTTTTAATTGTTTACACGAACGATCCGCCACTTGGCGCCGCATCGACGATCATCGTCGCTCGAATCTGTCGATAGAGGTGGGGTTGGGGCCTTTCATTTCCCCTTCCGGTCCGCCATGACCCGAGTCCCGGTGACCCGGCACTCCGCTACACCCAGCCCCTCCTCCCGACGGAGGGTAAACACACCTTGATCGAGGCATCGGGACCCGCACAAGCACCCGGTGGCTCGCTGGCCCTCCGGTGGCCCCGGCTTCTCCAGCGGCTCTAGGAAACCAAACACCGACAGCTGGCCGTTGATCTCAAACTTTTCTAGGAAATGATGAAGTGGCCCTAGTTCACCAGGGAACTCCACTACTTGGGGCGTATCGCGGCCCGGAATCAGCTCGAATGCGATCCGCAGCCGTCTCGTCCCTCAAATCACTTCCGCGGCTACGTACAGTCACACCGGTTAGTGAAGTCCATGTACAACCACGACGGCTACGAGCGCGAACGAAGCGGCATGATGCGGTTCACTAAAAAGTCATACACGACGTGGCTACCCTCCAGCCTCGCCGACTTCGGCGCTAGGATGCGCTAGAAAACGAGCTCCACTCACGCGTCGTGCTCGGCAACCACTCCTAGTACTCGACGCCGATGACCGGCATCCTACGCATGAAGTGGAGATGGTTGAGGTCAGCCCTCGTGGACAAGTACATCTAGTGCTTCTTCCAGTTCTCCACCTTGTCTGGAGAGGCCCCGCTTGATGTAGAGGTTCCGGCCGTGGATGGCGAACCAAATGGACCCCACCGGGTCGTCGCTCCCGCCGCAAAAGGTCACGCGGAATAGGTGGCGGAACACGATTATCGACGACATCACCCCCACAAACGCCTCGAACAAGTCCATGAAAATGGCAAGGGTAAAGACCAGTATTCGCCAAAAGCTGCACCATGCGCAGCTTGGTACTTCCCCAACACTTCCACGCAGAAGTTGGAGAAGGTTGGGAACAACCTCGCCATCAACAAAGAGGTGAAGATCATGATCTCGTCGTCCGCCTCTGCCGGCGTAACTTCCGTTGTGGCCGGCCTCAAGGCCCGGAAGGTGGGGTCCGTATGGTCGGAGACGCAGAACGGGTGCACCTAGGTCAACGTATCCTCTATAAGGTAGGTTGACGCCGACGAGCAATGGGCGGGACATTCTTGGAGCCGGCTCCGAGGACCCATGGCACCCGGATCGTTGCGCATCCACACCGCCTCCACGCGCACGTGACGTTGGGACGAGACGACGAGCGGTGGCGTGCCATCAAACCGAGGTAGGTGGCTGGACATCTACGATTGCAAGAGGAAGGAGGAGCGAGAAAGCGGAGGAGCGCTAAGGAAGAAGAAAACCGAGTACGGAGCGAGAGCGTGGGGAACCGTTCCCCTACCGCACCATCTGCTTTCATTGTACAAACACGATGCTTTGACCCCCGACGTGTGGGTCCCACCATGATCGTAGCGAGCGCGAGCGCCGCACCGCCTTAGCTCCTAAATCCACCCTAGGAAACCGACGAGGTTGGCCCGATCGCTAACATGGTCCCCTTGTCGCCAACCGAGGCCGGGGCTCTTGTCGGAGTACCGGGAATGGGGATTCCCATAACCTCCTAATGGGTTGCATCGACGGACCCATCTCCATGAACTCCATCGCCTCGCGGCCCGGTATGGCCTAGCTAGGACGAAGCTTACGAAGGATGCCATCCCGAGGTCGGGTGGACACCGTTGGAAACCCTAGTGTGCCCACAAGGTGTTGGACGTGACCGTGGGACCGGCCGGGGTGGTTGGGAGACTTAACTCCCTCGTATCAGCACCCGTGTGGGACACGTGGCGCTTCCACGTGCGTGAGCCTTGGCCGACCCCGGGTAGGAGTGTTGGCACTCCCTAGGTACCCATTTTATATGTGAATATTATCCCAATTAGAGCATAATTGACACTAATATAGGTCACTTACCTATGAAAATAGTTATATACTTGTATATGTATGATTTTGGACCTTTATTGCGGATATAGGTAAAATTGGCATAAATAAAGGCTACATGGAGGACAAGGGACAAAAGAGATGCAGAAGGCCCATCTGTGCCGATTGGCACAAAAGTGTGTTAATCGACGCGAGAGATGATTTGGCCCATTAAGGGCAGTCCAAGGTCCATTCCACCATTATGGAAGGTTAATTGCACAAGATACTTGAAGATATCTATCTAGAGGAGATTTAGAAAACTTCAAGATCTAAACGTACAATGCAAGACATTATCTCTAAGATCATGACGTAGAAGGCCCACATGGAAGCCATATAAGATATGAGAACCGACTCGGAGAGGAGATCGATGAAGACACGGCTCGCGCCGATCGGCGTGTCCTATGCGCCGATTGACGCGTTATGGAAATCGCCGGACTCCTTCTCCTTTATGTGCTTAGTCTCTATATATACTTGTAAAATCCTAGAACGACGGGAGGCAACAACGACCACCAACATTCTCTCAACCTCATCACCAACAGTAGTTTGGTTAGACCCTTTTACTATTAACAATATTCCAGTTCAAATTGATCCCTGTGGATTCTACAATTATATACGGTCCTCTTGCGGTATATAAGTGGGTGCATAGTTACGACCAACAAGTCTGCTTTTTCTAGCGCCGTTGTCGGGGATCTATGTAGCATTTAATATTGTTTGATATATTAGTATCCGGCTTTACTACTCTCTTTTTCTCGTTTCCTTTGTGCATATATATTGTTGAGCGCAACTTAACAGGTATGGACGGTCCTAAGTCAAACAAACCCTCCGATTACATCGATGAACCGAAAGGCTTTTTCGCAAGAAGAGGAACATTGAGAAGAGAAGCAAGTCACTTGGAGATTTAGTTGGTGAAGGAGCTCACTTTGATCCAAGGAGATTGTTCATGCTTGAAGACCAAGAAGAAGAGGAGATAATGGCAAAACCACCACTAGAGATCCTTTGGGATTTCCCTCGATCCGTTAGCTCCCAATCCTTACACAAAGGGCGGTCCGGCTGACCCCCATTTTTTGTTGTTATCACACATCGACAAACACCCCTGCCACGTGGTGGACTTCAAAGGACGGACGAGGCTGTCACCACCCGTCGCCTACCACACTTCTCGTGGTGACGAATGCAAAACCAGCTAGAAATTGTTTAGGCACCACGCCTACATAGCACTAGTACCTTTCCGTGGGTCCCTTCGTGGTTTTGTTCCCACAAACGGAACAACAACCAAGCACCATAATCAAAACTCAATCCTAAAGGAACTAAGGCTCAATCACAAAGCTCAATCTAGTAACCCATAAACGTATAGGAGATAAGATAAGTTGCAAATCAAATATGTAACTAAAAGGACTATACGCTAATTCAACTAGAGCAAAGTCAAGGCTAAAAAATGAAATAACGAAGACAACTATATGAAATAAGATAGAGAAGTCAAGAACAAATGAAGATCAACCAAGACTCCAAAACCAAGAGGAGCCTAGAGCAAACCCTCCGACTAGACTCTAACTCCCAAACTACTCTAACATATTCTAAATGGAACAAGTGAGTGATGTGAACTCCAAATGATGCCTTCACACTAGTAACCACCGGTAGGGGCCTCCTTTTTAGGGATGGCAATGGGTACCCGATACCCGAAACCCGATGGGTAAAAACCCTATTAGGGTATGGGTATGGGACATATATTATACCCATGGGTACATAAATGCGTAAAATCTTGTACCCGATGGGTACGTGGGTATGGGTGTGGGAACCATAAACCCAAACCCGTGTACCCATGAACCCGAAATTTATGTGTGATTTATGGTTAATGTCGAGTCTTAAACTCGACACTAGTACTACCCGGTCCCTCACGAGCGTGGAATTCGATGGTGCAACACACGTAACACACAGGAACACGCGATTTTAGACAGGTTCGGGCCCCTCGAATCGAGAGTAATACCCTACGTCCTGTATGTTATGTATTGCCTTTAGCGATTTGCTAATTGTAAGATGTCGGAGAGTTTTTGGGGGTCCTTGCTCCGCCTTATATGTCCGGGGGAGCTAGGGTTACAAGCGTAGTCCTAATCGATTACATGAATTACATACATGGAACTCTATCTCTACTTTCTTTATTGATTCGAGTCCTAATCAGACTACAAATTATTCAATATCTTGCTCCTCAAGTCATTGTATACCGGTCTTAGTATCCGCCTTGTTTCCATACCGGTATACGGAATGTTCCGCTATCCCGGACCGGTCGAGGACCGATCTGTCGCCTATCGCCATTGTCTTTATCTTCCTTAATTTGTCACCATGTCTTTGCGTATCCATTCCTTCATCATTTGTATACCCATAACGCAAGTATATGACAGCAGCCCCGAGTAATTTTTGATTTAACCTTGAATAAGACTAACCGGTCTTCCACCCGTTGGTCTTTATTCATGGTAAAATTAAAAAGAACTCCAATCTGTTGCAAAACTCGTTTCCTTTTTCTTCACAGGTGCTTTTCAAGAAGCCCAAAAAATTATTATTTTTTCACCTTTCATATCACCTAATTAGGTAATCGTAGCTTATTCTTCTCACGGTGCGTCGATTAGGCGCACCCAATTGGGTATAGCCCCGACTCTTGGATCATTTGAACTCTTTTCAAATAATGCAAGAGTCCACTAGTTGGTTCTTCATTATTTCCTTTAATATGCAATTTCTTCAGACCGCTCCTTTCAATTTCCATCTTTTCCTTTTCCACGATCTTCACATACCACTCTTGAATACGGTGCACCGGTCAGGTGTACCTAATTAGGTATAGCCCCGACTCTTGGATCATTTGGGAATCACAAATAATGCAAGAGTCTTTATTGAGATACTAGGCTGTATTATTTCCCATCAAATCACATTCCTCTCAGCAATTTTTGCCAAGAACATATTTTTCAGACCGGTCATACCGGTCGAATTTCTTATCTTCTGTATATTCTCACCAATTTCACATAACGGACCACTCGAATCAGCTCGGACTCATAATCCGCTTAGTGAAATTTCACCGAGAACCAAAATTCTGGTTGATCGGACCAGTTTATTCCTTATATTCTCACGACGACTCGAGTCTCCAAAGCCTATAATCAGTCGGATGATTAACACCCATAGCCTAAGGCATCCTTTATCACCGAGTGATATAAAATCTAACTCTCTCATACTGCTGATTTATAAAATTTAGCATGACTTTAACTTTCATCTGAAAATTTCCATATTTCGGACCACCTTTTACTTTCATAAAAGCACGACGGCTTACTCTTATGATCGTTAAGTCATGATTAACGCATATAATAGATCATTAACTTTCTTATGGCCGTTAGGTCATAATTGCACTGATAACTCCCTCCGGCCTCTTAAAAAAAAAAGGTCCAATAACTTTTCAGCCCCGGGCCCATCCCAGTGTCTATAAAAGAAAACGAAAGGTCGACCTAGGTCAACCCTGCTCCCAAAGTTCATACGCGCCCGCCATTTGTTTTCGTTCCGTTGCGCTCTCCTTTCTCATTAACCAATTCCAAGCTTTCCTTTTCCATCTCTCAAGATGGGCAAGAAGAAATCCACCGCCGTCCCCTCATCTTCTTCCTCTCGTTCCTCGCGATCGGCTTCCGTTTGGGGTCCAAGATCTTGGTCCCGGCAAGGTCACGAGAATCCTCCCTGAACGAAGCGAGTTAAAGATGGGTATCTTCCTCCTCAACCCATCTTAAGCCGGAGTGTCCCTTCCCCGACCAAATTCCCTGGGGTATAGATGAATCTCGAGCAACTAGTCTTCAAAGCCTTTTTCCTTCGTGGCCTCGATCTCCCATGCTCGTTCTTTCTTTAGAGGACTTCTTTTCTTCTATGGATGGGAGTTAGTGAACCTTAACCCTAACTCCATCCTTCGGATCGCCTTTTTATTCATTTATGCGAAGCTTTCCTTGGAGTTCTCCCCCACTTCAAGTTGTTCCAATATCTGTTCCAAATTCGCCCGCTTCCATCGTCGGACCGTCGAGCTGCGGTTGGCGGTGTGGGAATCCGAGTCTTCGGAGCGTGGATGAATATTTCTCCTTATCCTTGAACAATAGCATAGCTCACTCGGAAAAAAGGCTGGTTCTTCCGCGACAATCCTCGGCCATCTCTCCCTGCCTTCAATGCGAAGGTGGCCAAGAATTTCCCCACCGCTGAAACCAGGAAAAAACTCAAAGAGGACGATGAAGTTCTTGCACTCCTCGCTCGCATCGGATACTTGAAGAATGTCAAAGGCGTATCCGCCGAGACAGCTTCTCTAGAGCTTCATAGTGCGGGGCGTCCAACCACTCAAGAAGCAAGAACACCCTGCTCGGCTTTTCAATGAAGACACCGCTATGCCCTTGGATGGAACTTTCCTCCCCGACAAGGAGCGGTTAGAAGTTCGCATCCGGCGAGATGTCTGCGACCAAATCCGGACACTGTCCGGATGTACAAGAGTGGGATTGGCTTTCAGCTCATGCAATCCTCGCGATGCCGTAAGAAACTCTTCCTGTTTCTTCAAATCTTTATTACTTATTGCCATCATTTACTTATAAAGACTCAATCTCTATAATTACGGAAAATGGACAATTACGAAGTCATCCTCCTCTTTCTCCTAATGACACTTGGGGAGAGGACTACGCCAACAATGCCGCTCCACTAGGCTGTTCAAGCCGGTCCGACTCAAAGATCCTCGGACCGGTCTTTCCCTTTACCTCCAAGCTTAGCCCCAAAAATCACAAAATGCTGGGACCGTGGTTCAAGCTCCTAATACAAGAAAACGTACTACTTCCTTGACCATCGGCGGACCCGCTACTCCTCCTCGCTGCTCCCGGCGATACTCGCTCGGAGGCACAAAGACTTGAAGACCATCGGCGAGAAGAAGAGGCCGTCGAAAGGGATCGCCGAGCAGCCACGGCCATCCTCGAAGCTTCATTGGCAAAAACTCAAGGCACTTACGCCTCGGTTGATCCTTTGTCGAAGGTCCCCAAACGGTCCCGTATGGTCATCGGACCGATCCTATTGATCGTCGGGGATTCGGCTCCAACTCCGCAAGTCAATCCAGCGGAGAAAAGAGCTGCAGATAGCGGTGGTGGGGTTACCCAAGGCCCACCCAAGAAGGTCAAATCCTCCACCGGCTTCAAGAAAGCTTCCACGTAAGTTTTACGGATTATCAATTCTTTTACGAATTATTCCATCCGCCAAAACTCCTTAAGTACCGAAGCTCCTCACTCTAATCTTATTAATATTGCTCTTTTCTTACGAGATTCCTTCTAACTTCCAAGCTAGCATAGCTAGCTTTCTAAGAAATAAATCTTCCTCAAAAGCTCCTCCCAGCCGATATTCCCACTTCCTCCCCGACGTGCCACGGATCGGTTCCACTCCCGGCGCCTCCACTCATCGCTCCCGCCACTTCAAGCATAGAAACTCAAAGTGTGGCTCCCACAAAGGAACTCCCTGCCGCCTCAAACCTAGAAGGTCGAAGAGCAAGCTTCCAATGTCGAAAGCTCCTCTTCCGGCAACCCTCCTCCCCGGGCCACCTTATTTCAAATCCCTCCAGAGCTCTCATTGGGACCAGTCCGGATGGAAGAAATTCCTCGCCGCGCCAGTACAACTCGCAAATCTCCTGAAGAACCCAAAGCGGCCAAAATGGTAGTCGGAGAGGTAGAGGTGGATAGCTCCGTAGAGCTAGAACCTTCACCGCAACGACTCAATGGGACGCCCTCCAAGAAGAAGAGGCCTTAAAGAATTTCTCGGAATCGGCCAAGTATATCCCTATCTTTTAACAATTCCTCCAAGCAATTTCCTTTTGATTATCGGATTCCTCACTCTCTTTTTTTCCTTTTAGGTTCTTCGAAAAAGCTCGAGGCCAAGACTGCTATTATCACCCGCTTGCGGGAAGAACTCTATACCAATCAAGAACGATTGGGTGAGCTGGAAACTCGGACCACCGGTCCGAAGGCTAAGGAGGACGATCTTCGAAGAGAGAGGCCAACTTGCGTAACACCCATCGAATGATGGAGGAGCGCCAGCAAGAAATCATAAGGCTTCGTCAAGTTAATCGAGTAATATTCCCAATTTTTCTCTTCATATTTTATATATTTTTTTAACCGGCTCCCTTCCGACCGGTCTTACTTTTGACTTCAGACACTTGAGAACCTTGTCGTCTGCTCACAAAAAGGTCGAAGAAATTCTTGCTTGAAAAAGTAGCGGCTCAAGAACAAGCACTGGAAGAAGGTTCTCGTGTCGAAGAACAACAAGCGGCCCGGATTGGAGAACTCGAAGGTGAACTCACTGCTAAATATAGCATTTTGGTTCAAACCCTTCGCTCCAACAAGATCCTAGAGATCGAGAATGCCGGCTTGAAGGCTGAACTTGCTGAAGCCTTAGAAGCGGCGAAATCAGCTCAAGCGGACAAAGAGATGGCCCCGAAGACCGCACAAGAATCCGCCCAACTTGCTCTCCAGGCGAAAAATCGCGAGATTCAACATTTGCGAGAGAATCGAAGCCAAGTCGAGAGCATCAAACACTAAAATCAAGGGCGAGGTTCGGAGCCGCCGAGATCCGGCATAGGCGTAAGTACCAGTCTTTCTTGTTCATCCTTACGTCATCCTTTGAAAATACCGGTCTTTTCTCTTGAAAATTGGCTTGTTTTTTCAGAACTTACTGCAGGTACCATTCATACCCTGGAATATCTTAATGGCGGTCGGACTATTGATCCCAATGAAATAGACCTTGAGTCCACCATCCGGGTAGTCCCGAGAAGGATCAAGGAGCATTCAAGGTTGGTCGCTGCTTCGGGAGGGGGACACATCGCCGCCATAATCCAATCTTGGACTCCGATCGAAGATTGTGATTTCAATTTCATCCGGGATGGTGCCCATCCTAACACCACCGAAGACCGGTTCAATGAGTCGAGGAACTCTCTCATTGGTACTCGTTTCGAGTTGGTGGAAGATGTTCTAGTTGATCCGTCGGGCATCCCTCTAAACGTAGCACCAGCAGCTTTCGCCCTGGATCAAGATGCTCGAGGATGCTGCAAGCTGCCGCCAGACAGGACGATAGAAGATGCCTTCGAAGATCTTGACAGAGATTTAATTGTAACTTCTTCGATTCGAAGAAACACTGGATGATAGGCTCGAAGGAAATCCCAAGACTGGTGACACCGGTACTTCAAGCGGTCCTGCTTAGAAATCTTTGTAATAGGGCCATTTTGTAATCGAACATCTTGACCATTACATTGTTTGCTTTTAAATACCAGTCACTTTTCTTTTTATATGAATACTGATTTCACCATCATACTTACTAACTTATTTACTCAAGATATGATGGTTATTTCAACTTGATAATTATGATCCAATTCGGCTCTTAATCGGAACGAGATCACAATTCATAATTATAGCTTACTTTAACAAAATCATATAGTCGTGAACAAAAAAGTTCGTTTATAAGATTTCCCAAACTGTTCTTAATACAACAGACTTACCAATCGAGTATTCATAAAAAAGAATGCTATACAATATCTTTTCCTGAATATACATGTCTTAAACACAAGCTTATAATTTAAGTAGACCGCCCTTATCACAGCAATCCATCAACTAAATGACTGGTTTTATTATTCAGAAATAGCAAAATATCACATACTTGCTCTTAGCATAGCAGAATAACAACATATCACTGATTGCTCTTATCATAGCAGAATAACAACATATCACTGCATCGCTCTTATCATAGCAGCCCCCTGGCTCAATAATTTAATCCATAATTAAAGTATGGAGACATAAAAAACAAACACATCATCATTAGATAAAAGTACTTTATTATAATAAGAAAAAACTTTTACAATAAATGCTCTTTAAGTATAAAAACGACGAAGTTGATCAATATTCCAAGAATTTGGAATTTCTTCCTCCTCCAAGGTCATAAGCCTATAAGCCCCGGTCCGGATACCGATTTAACCAAAAAAGGTCCTTCCCGGACCGGTGACAACTTATGCCTATTCTTGTTAGACTGAATCTTCCGCAAAACCAAATCTCCTATTTGGAACTCCCGTGTGCGAACGTTACGATCATGGTAACGACGCAGGCCTTGTTGATATTTGGCAGACTTGAATCAAAGCTTGATCTCTCAATTCTTCTGCAATAACCAGTTCAACTCTGACGTTGATCATCATACTTTTCTTCATCATAATACCGAACCCGAGCGGACACCATATTCACTTCGGTAGGTAACATGGCTTCGGATCCATATACCAGGGAAAAAGGAGACGTCACTGTAGCTCGCTAACATTAGTGCGCAAACCCCAAAGCACCCAGGGCAATTCCTTAACCCACTTCCCGCATAAGGCTTTAACCGGTCAAAAATTTTTGGTTTAAGACCGGTCAAAATCATTCCATTAGCTCATTCCACTTGTCCATTGCTCTGCGGGTGTGCCACCGACGCATATTGTACCTTGATCCCTAAGCTCTCATCATAGTCTTTGAAGAATTCTGAAGTGAATTGAGGTCCATTATCGAGTAATATCTGTATGGAACCCCAAAACGTACAAAAATGTTCTGCAAAAACTTGATTGCGCGAGCCGTAGTCGTACTAGTAACTCGCTTCGACCTCGATCCACTTGGAAAACTTGTCTACTGCCACAAAAATATGCGTGAATCCTCCTGGTGCCCGCTTAAAAGGTCCCACTATATCCAGGCCCCAAGTAGAAAAAGGCCAAGTCATTGGAATTAATTGCAACTCCTGAGCCGGAGTATGAGGTCGTCTTGCAAAAAGCGGCATCCTTGACAATTGTTAACCACTCTATGCGCATCATCCGTCGCTGTAGGCCAATAAAACCCTTGTCTGAATATCTTCCCAACCAATGTCTTCGAAAAAGCATGATTTCCGCAAATTCCCTTGTGTACGTCTTCAAGCAATTGAATGCCATCGAAAGCGATACGTATTTCATCAAGATATTAACTCCACGCTTATATAATTCTCCTTCGAGAATTAAATAACTGCGGGCTCGAACTTCCAATCTTTGCTTTTCCACCTTATCTTCTGGGGTTTTGCCGGATTGCAAATAGTCAAGATATGGAGTACGCCAATCGGAATCAATAATCATAACATTCAATGGCTGAATTTCACCGATATTGAATTCGCCTACTATCTTTCCTGGCAAGCCCGCATTATCGAGCTGGTCCTACAAGACCGCTTTTTCTTCCCGACTTTACGAGACCGCCTTATCTTCGATTTCTGTAATAGTAACCTTGGGCTCCATCTTTATAGATGGTTTATCCAACACACGAAGAAAAACGCCAGGAGGAACTACCTGTCGCGAAGACCCCGATCTAGCCAACTCATCCGCACAAGAATTATTTCCGCGCAGTATATGAGAAAATCGCAAACCATCAAATTTATCTTCAAGTTTCCGAACCTCCCGACGATAAGCGATCATATGATCATCATGAGCATCCCACACGGTTAACTTGGCTTATCACTAACATCGAATCACCATAGATATCCAGGTCGTCGGACGCCTAGCGAAAGCGGCTACTCCGAGCCCATGAAGCAAAGCTTCATACTCCGCCGTATTGTTTGAAGCTCGAAAGTGCATTTGCAACACATATCCGAGCGGTTCCTTTTGTGGGGTGAGAAGTACCACGCCGGCCCCGCGCACTGAAAGCTGCGAGGACCCATCAAAGAACATCTCCCAATACTCCAATGCTTGAATCTCTCGCGGCACTTGTGTTTCCAGCCACTCGTTATGAAATCAACTAATGCTTGTCCTTTAATAGCCGTTCGCGAAGAGAATGTAATTTCATACTGGCCAAGTTCTATAGCCCACTTAGCAACTTGACCAATCGCTTCTCGGTTGCGAACAATATCTCCGATGGCAAACCCAGTTTTAACCTCAATAGGATGCGCTTGGAAATAATGCTTCGACTTCCGAGAAGTTAGCACTACATCATATATTAACTTCTGCAATTAGAGATATCGTATCTTAGATTCGGTAAGAACTTCACTTACAAAATAGACCGGATGTTGCACCAATTGCAGGTGTCCTTCTTCCTTCCGATCAACCGCCGAACCGTGCTCACCACATGGGTTGTTGCGGAGATATATAACTGAATAACCTCGTCGAGGCTCCGTGGGACCAACACCGGAGGGTTACTGAGATACTCTTTAAGTTGATCAAGTGCAGCTTGTGCTTCACTAGTCCACTCAAACTTATCTTGTTTTTGAGTAACTTGAAGAACGGAAGTCCTCGTACTCCCAGTCTTGAAATGAAACGGCTAAGAGCAGCCATACCGCTCCGTCAACTTCTGGACATCCTTCAAACAACTCGGGATTGCATGTTAACAATTGTCTCGAATTTTTCCGGATTGGCTTCAATACCTCTCCATGATACCAAATAACCCGAGTAATTTCCCGGAACGAACTCCAAATACACACTTTCCAGGGTTTAACTTCATAGAAAAGTTCCGCAGATTATCGAAGGTCTCGCCAGGTCGGAGAGGAGATCTTCGGTTTTACGAGACTTGACCACTATATCGTCAACATAAGCTTCTGCGTTCCTTCCCAATTACGAATCCAAACAACGTTGTATGCCGCGCCGATACGTAGCTCCAAGCATTTTTCAATCCAAATGGCATAGTTGTGTAGCAAGTATGCTCCAAAGGGGCTGATAAACGCAGTCTTTATCCGATCCTCAACCCTCGGCGGTATTTGATGATATCCTGAATAAGCATCAAGGAAACTAAGACGCTCGCAGCCAGCGGTCGAATCAACAACTTGGTCGATTCGAGGCAGCGCGAAAGGGTCTTTGGGGCAAGCTTTGTTGAGATCAGTATAATCGACGCTCATTCTTAATTCTTTAGTATTCTTTTTTGGTACAAGCACTCGGATTGGCAAGCCAATCTAGATGATACACCTCCCTAATGAACTTTGCTGCTAACAACCTAGTTATCTCTTTTTTGATAGCTTCCTTGCGGTCTTGAGCAAACCTCCGGAGCTTCGTTTCACCGGCTTTGCATCGGGACGCACCAATAGTGCGTGCTCAATCTTCTCCCTAGGAACACCCGACATGTCGGAAGGCTGCCATGCGAAGATATCCCTATTTTCCTGGAGGAAAAGAGTGAGCGCGCTTTCCTATTTATCCCCCAAGTCAGCCCCTATATGGGTGACCTTGGAGGGTCCGACTCATCAAGTCGGACAAGTCTTGGAAACCACCGCATCAACCTTCAATTTCTCCTTTGCAATCTTTTTGACCGGAACTTCATCCTCTATCCTTGCCTGAACTTCCAAAGCTTCACTTGCTTCCCTGATTTCTCGACATTCAACTTCTGAATTGGCCTCGAGATGCCAACTCGTGCTGTGCACCTCACAAGCATAAGCGGTCTTGATATCACCCCGAATGACAGGACCCCATTTGGCCCATGCATCTTCAACATCAAATATTGATAATTTGGGATGGCCATAAATTTTGCCAGAGCCGGTCTTCCGAGGATAGCATGATACGCCGAGTCTATGTCGACCACCCGAAAGATGATATTCTCCCTTCCGTAGTTTTCCGTCGTCCCAAAAGTCATCGGGCAGAGAGATCCGCCCTAAGGGGTAACTATTCCGCCTGGGTATTATACCATGGAACGGAGAGACACTGCGCTCTAAATCAGCCACGGTCGGACCAAGCTCGAGGCGAGTCTTGGCAAACAAGATATCCAAGCAGCTTCCTCCATCAATGAAAGTTCTCTTCGATCGCACCTTCCGAACAATGGGGGCCCGGATGAGTGGATATTTTCCAGCCTTTGGTAGTACCTCCGGATGATCTGCCCTGCTAAATGTAATGGGGACCTCGGACCACCGGAGATACTCGGGAATTGCGGGAGCAACGAGCATTAACCTCCGGAACGCCAATTTTTGCTTCCGCTTCGACTCATATGCGTCCGGACCTCCATAGATCATGTTCACCTCTCGGCTGGTTCTTGAAAGCCTTCGTCATCCTCATTGTCTTCACGATCCTTATCCTTGCCCTTGTCATCCTTCCGATTCCTGTAGGCTGATCGGGGTGCAACCTTCAAGGCAAACCGAGCAAACGGCCTTAACAAGAAGCACTCCTTAGCTTTATGATTCCCGTTATGAATCATACAAGGGCCATCCGGAAGTGTCTCAAACGACAATCGTTCTCTTGGACCTCTCTTAGGAGGTGTCGGCCGGTCTCCTCCATGAGACCGGTCGACAACCGCAACAAGGTGATCAGCCTTGCGCTTCTTGTCGTTCCTAGATCCAGATCGGTTGCCTTGGTCATGCTTCGGTTTCTTCCCTTTGTTCCCGCGCAAATTGACTACATTAGATTCTCTAGCAGCCGTAATCGTCTGCTATCTTGAAGCACTCGACGCCGTCATGGTGAGGTTTCGATTTCGTCTCCCAATCTTGCGAACCAATGCTTCACTTTGGACGCCGACTTGAAATGCAGCAATTACTTGCTGATCGGGAACATTGGGGATTAAGACCTTCTTGTTGCGAGAATCGCTCGATGAAATCGGTGAGGGTCTCGTCGGGCTTACGCTCGATATTGAGGTCGAAGTAATTCCCGGCTTCTCACAAGTCGCCCGGAAGTTTTC